>CM053783.1:286358293-286600793 GCA_028749045.1 Cupressus sempervirens | reverse complement strand
AGGAAACCAGAGATCAATCTGATGGCCATGATGATGAAGTGGTGTATGTTACAATGAAAGATATTCTAATGAGGATGAGGCAACTACACTAGTGTCTTGTGTGAACAAGGATGACAAATGGATCATTGATAGTGGGTGTTCACATCACATGGCTAGAGATAAAAGTAAGTTCATTATTTTGAATTATTATGATGGAAATAGGGTAAGGTTTGGTAATGATGAACCCTATCTAATAAAAGGAAAAGGATCTATCAAACTCACATAAAATATCAAGTGTGACTATGCTTTTATATTGAAGGACTTAACTATAATTTGTTGAGTGTGTCACAACTAAATAGTTCAAGTTGCAAAGTTGAGTTTGAGAAGAAGATAGCTAAGATCTATGACACTGATGGGAAACTAATTGGAAAGGTGATCATACTAGAGGCAATCTATTTTACCTTGATATGAATGATGCTCATACTAGAGGCAATCTATTTTACCTTGATATGAATGATGCTACTTGTCTTGTTGTAGAATTTGATGATGTGTGGTTATGGCACAAGAGGTTATGTCATGTTAACTTTGATAACTTAGTGAATATCAGTAACATAAAAAGAGTCAAAGGTTTTCCTATATTGAAGAAATCTAGTAATATAATTTGCAAACAATGTCAGTTAGGCAAGATGAAAAAATCTAGTTTTAAGAGTAACACTCACACCTGTAAAAAAATTCTTAAGAATTTTTATTCTTGAGAATTTTGACACTGACTTTTGTGGACCAACTAATGTGCAAAGCTACAAGGGTGAAAAGTACATTATCCTATTTGTTGATGATTATTCTAGGATGATGGCACTTATGTTTATGAAACATAAATCTGATGCTTTCCAAATATTTAAGTGGTACTTAGCTAGAGTTGAAAAGGAGATAGGAAAAAGTATGAAATTTTTGAGATTTGACAGAGGTTGAGAATTTACATCAAATGTGTTTGAGATGTTCTATAATGAAAAAGGAATCAAAAGATAGACATCTACACCTAGGACCCCTCCACAAAATAGGATTGTTGAAAGGAGAAATAGATTTGTAATGGACTATACGAGGACAATCGTGATGGGGAAGAGTTTTGCTTGGAAATATTTTAAGGTATTTGGAAGCAAGTGCTACATTCTTAAGGATTTCAGGAATGGTAAATTAGACGCTAAAAGTGAAGAAGGTATATTCCTTGTCTATTCCACGAGAAGTAAAGCTTATAAGTGTTTAAATACTAACAATAACAAAGTTGCGGAAAGTGCAAATGTGAAGTTTGATGAATATATAGAAGTACATGAAAAAAACCCTATGAAGGAACCTGAGGAGTACAAATCTTTTGTATAGTTTTATGAAGGTATGCCCAATGATGAAGATGTTGTAAATCAAGTTGCAAATAAAAAGAAAGTTTTAGTGACTGTCGAGTCACATACAATTAATGCTGAGCTGCATTCAGGAACCAAGTTGCATTTAGAAATCGAGTTGCAAACATGAACTGAGGCACATTCTAATTCTGAGATAAGTGTACATGAAAGAGATGTTAAATTACCTGGTAGAGAAGTACATAGTGATTTTGAAGTTGATAGACCTAATGAAGAAAGTAGAGTAGAACCAAGATTGTCAAAGTATGTCAAAGGACATCACCCTGCTAAACAAATTATTTGAGATAAAGATGTTAGACCAATGACAAGGAAAAGGATGAGAAATTATACATGTTTATTGAGCATGCATGAGGCTAGGATAATGAAAGATGCCTTAGAAAATGAGGACTAAAGTAAAGCCATGATAGAAGAAATTGAGAAGATTGAGAAGAACAGACGTTGACTCTAGTTCCCAGACCAGAGGACAAGAATGTGATTGGAACCAAGTAAGTGTACATAAAAAAGTTAGATGAAAATGGTGAAGTAACAAGGAATAAGGCAAGATTAGTTTGCAAGGGGTATGCACAAGAAGTATGAATAGACTATGGAGAAACATTTGCCCCTGTTGCAATATTGGAAGGAGTAAGAACTCTGCTTGCTTACTCTATATACAAAGGTTTCAAAGTTTATCAAATGAATGTGAAGTTAGCATTTATGAATGGCATATTGGAAGAAGAGGTTTATATAGAACAACCAGAAGGATTTTTTGATGCTAACAACAAGAACATGACATGTAGAGTAAACAAAGCTTTATATGGTTTAAAGCAAGCCCCAAAAGCATGGTATGAAAGGTTTCACAATTATCTTGTGATTGGATTTTAGAAGACTAATGATAACAACAATGTATACTTAAAGACAAAAGGAGGTAAAGGTATTTTGCTAGCTGAAATTTTTGTTGATGATATCATATTTGGAGGTCAAGATACTTTATATAAGGCATTTGCAAATGATATGAAGAAAGAATTTGAGAGGTCTATGTTTGGAGAGATCAAGTTCTTTGTTGGTTTGCAAGTATATTAGATGAAATACGGTATATACATCATTCAGTCTAAGTATGTGAAGGAAATATTGATTTTTTTTTAGATTAGAAGATTCAAAACTAGTTAGCACACCTATGGTGATAGGACACGAGTTGCCAAAGAATGATGATTCAACTAATGTGAATCAATCATTGTACATGTTTGTGATTGGAAAATTACAATATGTGGTGCATAATCGACCTGACATTGCATTATTTGTTGGGATTGTTGCAAGATTCTCTACTAATCCTAAGGAGAATCATTTGATGGTTGTTAAGAGAATTATGAGATATCTTAAAGGAACATAAGACTATGGTCTATACTAAAAGAAAAATGAAAATTTTGAGTTGAGAGCCTACACTAATGTTGATTGGGATGGAAACATTGATAAAGAAAAGAGTACAAGCGATGGAGCATTTTTCTTATGAAAGAGGTTGGTCACCTGGACTAGCAAGAAATAAAATTGCATATCTCAATCTACTACTGAAGCTAAATATGTAGTTGTTGTAGTAAATTGTACAAACATTTTATGGATCAAACAACTACTAAAAGATATGAAGGAGAAAATCATTGAATTTGTGGTACTTTATTGTGATAATACAAGTGCTATAAATATATGAAAGAACCCTGTGATGTACACAAAAACTAGCACATTGCAATCAAGTATCATTACTTGAGAGAGTTAGTTCAAGACAAAGAAGGAGGGATGAAATATGTGAATACAAAAAAGAAGATAGTTGATATCTTTAGAAAAGCTTTACCTAAGGATGCTCATGAGTATCTGAGAGGTTAACTAGCAGTGATACCCCTATCCAAAGCTACTTAAGAAGCATAAGTAGTGCCCTATATCAAAGGAGTTGAAAATTGTATCTTACAACTTGGTGTAGTCTATATTACTTTAGAATCTACCTAAAGTAATGAAGGAGATGAATTAATATATTTATAGTCACATGAAAGGTGACAAAGAGGAAGATATAAAACTGAAGAGATACATCTTCCTAGTAAGAGGGAGAAAGTATTGAGGGAGATATAAGTTAGAGGGACAAGAAGTAGTAAAGGAGCTTGACAAAGCTCAAATTACCCTACACATAGGGAAAATTTTCAAAGATTTACTTCCTTTTTTGGGTATTGTTGTTGGTATTAGTTTTCCATTAATGCCAAAGAGGGAGATTGTTGATATAATATTGTTTTGAAGTGAAGAACCTATTTTGGAACAATCTTTATTTTGTCCATGATGTCAAACCTGCTACCTACTAGTGATACAATTTCTTTTTTGGTTTGAAAACTATCATTTAGTTGATTAATGAAGAGGATTTGAAAAGAGGAGATAACAATAGCACCTAGAGAAAGATTAAGTTATTTGGTATGTAAAAGAAGCACTAAGACCAAGTAACACATTGATACTATAGTGTATTGTTTATACACTTAAAGTCTAAAATGAAAGATTACTCAAGTTAAGACTGGAAGAAGATCAAGTAAGAAAAGTGTCTGTTAAGCCTTGTTGAGCAGTCAGTGCAAGCTGAGCAAAAATCAATGGAAGCTGAGTGAAAAACAAGAGATGTCAAGAAAATATGAAAACCAGTGCAAGCCACATGATTATCAGTATATGCCAAGTAAATTTTAGTTGATGTTGAGCATTAGTAAACTTTAGTGTTCATCGAGTAAACTAGTGTTAGCCAAGTGGAAGAACAGTATAAAAGCTAAGTGACAACATATTGATGTTGAGTACCAATATTTATGTTAAATCAAAGATTTGATGAATTTGAGTTGACTATTTTGTTTTCTTGAATTGTGTGAAGCATGTGGAAGATAACTATAATGAGTTGATGGCACAAAATTCAAGGTAAACCATTTTGTGGCAAATTCAAGGAAGATTGAGGAAGAAATTTCTAGAGGGACCAAATGGAAAAGTGGGTAGATTCATTGTACTCTACCTAATCATACCTAACCCTAAAATGGATGATTGTGGTTACACAATAAAAGATCTTAATTCTCTATTTATAGAGGGAGATGGTTAGAAGCAAAGGTTTTTATGTGCCAGAACTTAAGGAAGGCAAGGAGTCTAGGGTATCGCTTCATTTAGTGGCCAAACAGAAAAGACTGCAATTGGCATGCAAAGAAAGAAGACTTAAGAGTATGAATGCTTGAAGGCTGAACAAGCTATCAAAGTTGAAGTGTGTGAATGTCAAGCAAAATGAAGGGTTGAAACAAAGATCTGTAGTTTACAAGTGAGTTGTAATTTGTTATTAGATCAAGCCTTATTATTACTTTCTAATCATTGTATCAGTATAGGATAAATCCTTTGGATCAAGGTTGACCTAATAGTCATTTGTAAATCCTTTAACCAGGTGACATTCTAATGGAATGGTCTAGAGTCCTCTAATAAGGCTCACTCCTAATAGGGTTATTGAAATCCTTTAACCTAGTCACATTTAACAATGTGTATTGTAACCTTTAATAGGGTTGGCCTTTTACAGGGTATCACTTCGAAGAGTGAGAATTAGTACCATGTTACTAGCGATTTTTTCCAAATTGGGTTTCCACACAAAATCCTTGTGCCAAATGTGTTATTGAATCAATTATGTTTTATGTTTACATTTTTGCAAAGTTATTTTGACCTACGACATTAACCTACAAAGTTTAAGTATTTTATGATATAATGGATGCATATATAATAAGGTTTTATGGATATGGGTCTACTAAGAATTGAAAAGTTTTATTTGTACATCTGGACCTTAGATAACTGATTTTCCCACCCCCTTTCAGTTATTCTAAAGAACTTCAACATATATTAGATGTTATCCAAGTTTTCTAGATGCCAAATGTGCAAAAGGATTCCCTCAACATTTCCAGTGTTGATGTATAGCATCAATTGAAGTAGTGTTAATGCTTATATTTTATGTGAATTATGTTCTTTAGATAAAACACACACACACACACACACACACACACACACACACACACACACACACACACACACACACACACACGTTGAATTATTCACATAACAAACTATATAGCTATCGAGTTGATATTATGAGAAGGCTATTATCATTATTAGGGGACTTTATAGTCTGCCACTAATTACAAAAAGGTTATGTATGAAAGTTGTTTCATTAAACAAACTAATGTTTAGTCATGCATCCATAGAGGCATGACCCTATGTGGCCAAAGGCCACGTAGAATCATGACTCTAGGGGGACATGACTCTCCACAGTATTATATATATGCCAAGAAAATCATTGGGATACATATCAATCCACGAAAAATGTTGGAATACAAACACCACTGAGGGGGGGTGAATCAGTAGTTTAAAATACTTTTAAAAAAATTGAAACAATTACAAGTTATAAAAATTTAACACATGAACAAGATAGTTAATGAATAACAAAGTGACATAATATTTTAACATGGAAAACCCCTTCAGGTTAAAAACCACTTTGAATCTAAAACTTTATTGGCCTCTTGGGAAAATCTTTTAGAGCTACAACTCTAGGAAGCACCAACACCCTATTTTAGAAACCCAATTTCAAGGAACACCAATCCCTTACACCTAAAGCACCAACTTCATGAATACAAGAATCACCAACTTCCAAAATGAACAAATGAGATATAAAATTAGAGGATCATCTCCGATATGACACAAATCATGAATCATTAGTTTCAACTTCTTTTTGAAAACGCAATGTAGGATATACTTCTATTCTACTCAAAACATCCAATATCCAAATATATTTTCTTTTTCCATTAAAAGATTTGATCAAATATTTATATGAATTAATGAAGCAGCAATATATAACCCTTCTTCTACTTTTGATAAACTTCTTCAATGAAAATCAAATCACAAATATGAAAGTAGAAATATAAAGCATTACCCTCTTCTTTGTTGTTAAATATCTACCTGCAAATTGTTCGGTCTACAAGGAATTTCACACCAATTCTGCAACTTCTATCAAAATCACTTATTGGATGTTTTAGAGGAATCCAAGAAAGTCAAAATTTTGGTGGCAGTTACATACCCCAAACTTCCATTAGACCAAAACCGCTCAAAATTTCCAAAACTATCATAACAATTTGATACCTATTTCTAATAAATAGACTTTTTCTCTTTCCATTCATGTGTTATGCAAAAACTAATTAAGACCCATTTTGGCTAACTCTGAGTTCTTTCCAAAAAGGTATCAACAATTTTGGCTAACTTAAGTATTTGTCTTGAATATGTTTTCAACAATTTATTGAAGGACATCAAATAAGATAATTACATGATGTTAGCCATACCATATGCTCATTATTGACATCAATGACAACAATCAAAGACCAAATACCAAGGGTTCAACATACTCCCCCTTTGGCATTGATGTCAATACCTACTTCCACCTGTATATCCATATGTAGCTATATATCTTGTATATGTACCTGTATAACTATATATCCATGTGTACCTATACCTATATATCCATTATGTAGACATCTTCTTCATTTTTCTCCCCCTTTGACATCAATATTAAAGGAGATATACCAAGGTTTCAGTGTAACAAAAAGATAATCAAAATATACTCCCCCCAAAACCTATCACTTATTTACAAACTTATGCAAGAGAAGAGAGGCATAACACCCCCAATCTTGTTCTTAATTCTTCAAATGTAGCTTTTGAGAGAGGTTTTATAAATATGTCAGCAAGTTGATCTGAAGAATGAACAAATTTTAATTCAACATTACCACTCAAGAAATGTTGCCTTATGAAATGATAATGAACATCAATGTGCTTGGTGCATGAATGCATAACTGGATTCTTAGAAATGTTGATTGCACTCTGATTACGATAATAGATAGGATGTGATTTAGACACTATTACTTTCATATCTAATAAAGTTTGAACCATCCAAAGAACTTGTTAACAACAAGAACATGCGGCTATATATTCAGCCTCTACAGTAGAAAGTGTAGTAGATTCTTGCTTCTTACTATGCCAACACACTAGCCTATTACCCAAGAAAAATGTTGCTCCTAAAATAATTTTTCTTTCATCTAGACAACCTGCCCAATCTAAGTCAGTATAAGCAACAAATCTGAAGTAAACATGTTTAGGATATCAAATCCCATAACCCAAAGTACCCTAAATATATCTAAAAATTCTTTTAACTGCCATAACATGAGATTCTTTAGGTGAAGATTGAAATCTTGCAACCAAACATATAGCATGCATGATATTAGGCCCTGAAGCTATGAGATATAGTAAACTACCAATCATGGATCTATAAGTAGTTGGATCAACATAGGAGAATCATCATTTTTGGTAAGTTTGCATCCTGTTATCATTGGTGTTTCCATAGGCTTACAATCTTCCATATAAAATTTCTTTAACATTTCTTTTGCATACTTAGTTTGGGATATGAATATACCATTTTCCAACTGAGAAATTTGCAACCCAAGAAAATAGGATAGTTCCCCAAGCATGGACATTTCAAATTCAGATTGCATGAGCTTTGAAAAACCTTGACTTAAAGCATCATCATTGGATCCAAATACTATATCATCAACATAAACAAGAACAATGAGAACATCATCACATGTACCAATATATGTACAAATTGCTATCATCACCACCTCTTCTAAAGCCATTTTTGATAAGATATTGATCCAACCTAGAATACCAAGCCCTCAGAGCTTGTTTCAAACCATAAAGAGCCTTTTTAAGCCTATAGACATGATTAGGATAGTCTTTGTTTTCAAATCCTTTAGGTTGATCCATATAAACCTCTTCATCAAGATAACCATTAAGAAATGTCATTTTAACATCCATTTGGTACATTTTAAGGCCCTTGAAAGCTAAATATGCAAGAAAGATTCTAATTGCTTCAATTCTAGCCATTGGTGCAAAAGTTTCATCAAAGTCCACACCTTCTATTTGTGCATAACCCTTACAAACCAATGTAGTCGTGTTCCTTGATATCTTTCCATTTTCATCAAGTTTACTTCTAAAGACCCATTTAGCACCTATTACATTTTTATCTTTAGGTCTAGGCACTAATTCCCAAGTTTTATTCTTCTCAATTTGGCTTAGTTCCTCCTTCATAGCATTAACCCAAAACTCATCCATACTAGCTTCTTTATATGATTTAGGTTTGATTTGAGATAAAAAATAGAGATTAAGACATTCACTAGATGTAGTTCTCGTTCTTGTTTAAATACCTATATTTTTATCCCCTATAATTTGATCTTGAGGATGATACTTCTTCAATCTTGTTATTGTAGCCTTTGTACCTGTGGGTTCTAGTGTTTCTATTTGATATTTTGTCTCTTCTTCACCTTCATCAACTTTATTATCTACTTCTTTACCTATTTCTTTCAAGTCTTTATCATTGTCTTGTAGGAAAGTATTATCCATTCTTATTTCCTTTTTATCCTACACAACTTCATCCACTTTCACATGTACACTTTCAAAAAGTTTATTCAACCTTTTATTAAAACATTTGTAAGCTTTACTTTGAGAAGAATATCCTAAAAAATTCCTTAAACACATCTTGAATCAAAGCTTCCTATTTTATCATCAGAATTCTTAATGAAGCATCTACTTCCAAAAATTCCAAAATGCTTAATAGATGCAGGATGTCCATACCATAACTCATAAGGAGTGTACTTAGTTTTTACCCCTAGTTGTGCCCTATTTAAAATATATACTATTGTTTGAACTACTTCTTTCCAATACATGTTTGGTACTTTAAATTCACTAGCATAGTCCTTGCCATTTCTTTCATTGTTTAGTTCTTTCTCTCAACAACTCCATTTTGTTGAGATGTCTTTGATGCTGCATGGTGTCTTTTTATGCCATGTTTTTCACAATAATCAACAAATTTATCTTAAGTAAATTCACCATCTTTATCTAATCTTAATCATTTAATCTTCATGCTTGACTCATTTTCAACCATTTTCTTGAAAATATTAAACTTGTTAAATACCTCTGATTTATGCTTTAAGAATGTTACCCATGTCATTCTTGTATAATCATCTATAAAAAACATGAAATACTTTTCACCATTTAATGACATTTTCCTTATAGGACCACATAAATTAGTATGTACTAATTGTAATGGATTAGAAGTAAAATATTCTTTTGAAGGAAAATATGCCTTTTTTTGTTTACCATATTGACACCCTTGACAAATAACATTCTCTAGCTTACTTATACATGGCATACCTCTTACATTTTGATGCTTACTAACTTTTACCAAGTTGTCAAAATTCAAGTGCCCAAGCCTTTTGTGCCATAACCAATTTTCATTCACCTGTCCCATAGGACAAAAATCTTCATGATTGTTAGTATTTTTTATATCTTTTAAATTGTATACATTGCCTTTAGATCTTTTACCCGATGCAACTAAATGTCCAAATTTTAATCTGATTTGGCAACCATGGTAATCAAAAACAACTTCATATCCATGATCACAAATTTGAAACACACTTAGAAGATTGTACTTTAATCCATCAACATAATACACATCATGAATGAAAATTTTGTCACTAAGCATCAAAGAACCCAAACCTTTAATTTTCCTTGAAGAATCATCACCAAAACAAACATTGCCACCTTTGTAGTTAATCAGCTTGTTAAACTTTGTTCTATCACCTATGTGTGTAGAACAACCACTATTAATTATCCCAAAAGTCCTTTTCTTCAAAATGTAGAACCATTTGAACAAACATAGAATTATTAATCTTAGGCATCCACATCTTATTCACTTTAGTATCAAATTCTTTATCAACTTGTAGACTAGCATAAGATTGATTATTCTGAATGACTTAGTTTTGCAATTACTCATAAAATGACCAAAGAGATTGTATTTGTAATAGCTTAGACCATTAATTTTAGGAAAGTAATAACAAAAATAAAACTTTGAATACCTCCATGACATGTATCTACAATTACTTATTCTATTTCCATATTGATGACGCATAAAGCAATACCCATCAAAGAAAGAAGTGAACCTGTTTGAGTATCTTTTACCCATGAATGAAGTGCTTGATATAACCTGATTTTTATTATTATAAATTTGATTAAAATATAAATTTTTACCTACATTTGAAGTGGTAGCATTCTGATTTGTATCCTTACTTTCAGATTTAAATATTTGGAATAAAGATTTATCTTTCTTGTCACTAGAACATTGTCCAAGTTCAAAACCAATTCTTGTTAGATCATTAGTTCTTATTTGTTTCCTTAACATATCATCCAAATTAGTGTTCTCATATTTTTTTAACTTTCTTCTATATGATATTTCTTCATTCATTAACCTTATACGTTCCTGATCTTTAGAACTTAGCTCTTCCTTAGTGATAAAGACAATTATCTTTTGTTCCTCAACGTGTAATTCCAATTCTATAACTTGTTGATTTAAGTCCTTAGTTTCTTTTTCAATGTTCTTTTTTTCTTTTAAGAATTGATTTTCCTGAACACTTAAATTCCTTGATCATTTTAAGTGCATAAAGAAATTCACATTCTAAATCAGCCTCAACAAGTTCAACATCATTATCACTATTTGATTTTTGACAAGTAGTTTCTATAGCCATGAATGAAACTTCATTCTCATCAGATTCAAAGCTACTAGAGTCACTATATGATACATCAACAATCAAACTCTTCTTCTTCTTAAAGAACTTCTTTTTGTTATGGAATTTCTTTTTACTTGATTTCTCTATCTCATCATCTACTTCATCATGACTATTATAAGGACATTTAGATGCAAAGTGTCCTAGTTTACCACAATTAAAGCATTTGAAAGGAATTTTACCTTTGTATTTACCTACTCCTTTATTTAATTTCTTTGATAAATGTGCTTCAAGAACATTAAGATCTTCTAATTCTAAAGAGACTTGCTTCACTTTCTTTTCCACCTTGAATGCTGCTTCTTTGCTTGTGGATTCTTGCTTGCCAAACTTTCTCATTTCATAAGCTACAAGTGCTTCATGAATATGTTCCATCATATACTTGTTAATATCTCTAGTTTCTTCTATAGAACATATCTTACAATCAAATTTATTAGGAAGAGATCTCAAAACTTTCTTTACAACATCAATATCATTAATTGTTTCACCAAGTCCTCTTATGCCATTTACAGTTTCATCTAGCTTAAGGAAATAGTCTTCTACCTTTTCATCATTACCTATTTTAAGGTCTTCAAATCTTGATTTCAAATGTTGTATATTGGCTTCTTTAACTCTATCATTACCATCATATGTGTTTTTCAATTTGTCCCATACTTCTTTAGAAGAGTTGCAATGCATTACCTAAACAAAAACATCTTTAGATAAACTATTAAGTATAGAAAATTTAGCTTTCATATCAATTTCATACTTCCTCTTTTCATTAGGATTTGTATGCAAAGTATTAGGAACTTTATAACCATTAACAACTGAAGCCCAAACATCAACATTAATAGATAACAAATATGTTTGCATCATTACTTCCCAAAAAGCATAATCAAATACATAAAAAATTGGAACCTTTAAAGAACTATCCTGAGCCATAAAAGATAAGTATTCCACTCAACCAAAATCTACCCAAAGTTGTTAAACTCAATATAGGGAAGCCTACTCTGATACCACTTTTTAGAATACAAACACCACTGGGGGGGGGGGATGAATCAATGGTTTAAAATACTTTTAAAAAATTTGAAACAATTACAAGTTATAAAAATTTAACACATGAGCAAGATAGTTAATGAATAACAAAGTGCCAAAATATTTTGACATTGAAAACCCCTTAGGGTGAAAAAAATGACTTTGAATCTAAAACCCTATTGGCCTCTTGGGCAAATATTTTGGAGCTACAACTCTACAAAGCACCAACACCCTGTTTTAGAAAAATCAATTTCAAGGAACACCAACCCCTTACACTCGAAGCACCAACTTCATGAATACAAGACGCACCAACTTCCAAAATGAACAAATGAGATATAAAATTAGAGGATCATCTCTGTTACAACACAAATCATGAATCACTAGTTTCAACTTCTTGTTGAAAATGCAATGCAAGATATTTTTCTATTCTCCTCAAAACATCCAATATCCAAATATAGTTTCTTTTTCAATTAAAAGATCTGATCAAATACTAATATGAATGAATGAAGAAGCAATATATAACTCTTCTTCTACTTCTACTAAACTTCTTCAATGAAAATCAAATCACAAATATGAAAATAGAAACATAAAGCATTACCCTCTTTTTTGTTGTTAAAAATCTGTCTGCAAACTGTTCGGTCTACAAGGAATTCCACACCAATTCTGCAACTTATATCAAAACCACCTATTGTATGTTTTAGAGGAATGTATCCTCTACTTATAAACTAAGAAAGTTAAAATTTTTGAGGCAGCTACATACCCCAAACATCCATTAGACCAAAACTGCTCAAAACTGCCAAAATTGTCATAACAATTTAGTACCTATGTCTAATATATAGACATTTTCTCTTTATGTACATGTGTTATGCAAAAACTAATGAAGACCCATTTTAGCTAACTCCGAGTCCTTTCCAAAAAGGTATAATAGTTGGGGTTTATCTAATAAAAAATCTTGTTGGATTTGTAATAGACCAAAACTCTTTTTTATATCTGTTTCAAAAAGCAATGTGAACATTAAGTGTTAATTGTATAACACATAAGTATTTTTCTTGAATATGTTTTGAAAAATATTGAAGGACATCAAATAAGATAATTACATGATGTTAGCCATACCATATGCTCATTATTGACATCAATGACAACAATCAAAGATCAAATACTAAGGGTTCAACAGACAATACAAGTCCCAACAATCTGCCTACTTCTCTCTGTAAGTTAATACACTCAGATTTGTTGATTCTCCATTGGTCTTATAGACTAAAGATAAAAATACATCAATTGTCATTCAAAGTCCAAGATCTACATCTCTATTTCTACAATTGATCAAGCAAGGATATTCATTAGTGTTCAAATCTATTATAATAGTTTTATCTATTAGAGATCCCTAAAACTAACATGGTATGAGAGCCATTCTGACAAGAAACTCTATTATTCAAAAATAAATATAAAATCTCATATCTGTAAAATTTAAATTATATCCTCAAATCAAAATGGTGAATCACGTAAGCTTAGAGGATAGACTTGAGGGAGCATCAAATTTTTCATCATGGAAAATTTGAGTCATGATAATAGTAAGAGAAATAGAATTAGAGGAGTACAGAGAAACAAAAAAACCCATGCCTGAAAATGATCTAGATAAAACAACATTAAAAAGACACAATAACAAGGCCATGAAAATTCTAATAGACTCTGTAAAAGATCATATTCTTCCCTCTATATCCAATCTTAAGACTACATTTGAGATGTTCTCTACTATCAAAAACACATTTGAAATCAACAATGCTAGTAGACTACTAACCCTAAAACAAGATCTACTATACATAAAAATAAATAACGGGTAGTCAATTACATCCTATTTTCTAAGAATTTCTGAATTAAAAGATCAACTTGCAATAATAAAAAATCAAGTTGATGACAAAGAACTTAGCATGATAGCATTAAGAAGACTTCCTTTATCTTGGGAATCATTTATTCGAGGCTTAAGCTACTGATCCGAGCTTCCTAAATTTGAATTACTAAAAAAGAATGCACACAAGAAGAATCAAGATTAGTCTCAAGAGGACAAAGTATAAATCAAGAGGGAGATATTCAAGCTCTTCATGCAAATTCAAACAAGAAAAGGAAGTTCAAACATAATAAAAGGGAATTTGACAAATTGTATAAGAAACATGATTAGTCCAAAGTAAGATGTTTCAAATGTGATAAATTAGTTCGCCCACATAACTTCTACCCTAAACAAAAGAGAATTCAAGTAGCCGTAGCATAAATTATAGAAGATAAAGTAGAGAAATATGAAAAAGAAAACTATGAATTTTATTTAGCTCTTTCAAGTGAATTAAAATCAAACAAAAATACTTGAATTATAGACAATGGAGCATCTTGGCATATAACAGGTTTTAGAGACAAATTTGAAAGTTTCTCAAAAAACTCCTTGGAAGAAGTCACAGTTGGAGATAATTCTACTCATCCTATCAAAGGTATTGGATCCTGCTCAATTCACCCAAATTCAAGAATTACTCTCCAACTCAAAAATGTTTTATATGTACCTAGTATAAAAATAAATTTGCTTTTTATTTCTAGTCTTGCTGATCAAGGATTGAGAGTCACTTTTCAAGAGGACAAAGTTCTATCTTGGCCAAAGAGCTCTAATATCAAGAAAGCTATTTCTATTAAATTTAGAGATGAAAGTCTATATAAACTTTGTAATAATTAAAACTAAGCCCTAAGTCATGAAACCACAAATTCTACCAAAATTTGGCATAGGAGGCTAGGTCATCTTCACTATCGTGCATTATCATCTATAGGAAATATTATAAAATATTACCTAGTCTCAAAGCTGATCACTTAAGCATCTGCAAATGATGTTCCCAAGGAAAAGACACAAAATAATCATTTCTTAAAAGTGTTCATTAATCAAAATCTATTCTTGAACTTATCCACACTGACCTTTGTGGTCCTATGTTTGTACCTTCACTAAACGGGTGTCTCTTTTATGTGATTTTTATTGATGACTACTCTTGAAGAACTTGGATCTATCTCCTAAAATAGAAGGAATTAGTTGAAGTATTATCAAAATTCAAGGAATTCAAAGCTTTAGTTGAGAACCAATCAAGACAGAAAATAAAAGTACTAAGGTTAGACAACAGAGGTGAATACATCTATGAAATTTTCAAAAAAAATTGCATTATTGTTGGGATTAAGATGGAGTTTTCTGTACCATATAATCCTCAATAGAATGGAGTTGTAGAATGTAAAAATAGACAAATTTTTGAATCAACTAGAGCAATGATGCATGATCAAAGTCTTTATACTTCCTTCTGGATTGAAGCATCTAACACTATAGTCTACATTCAAAACCGATGTCCACACTCAGTATTAGAGAAAACCACTCCTGAAGAAGTAATTATGGGTATTAAACTAGATCTAAGTCACTTGAGAATATTTGTGTGTCCTATTTATATCCACATTCCTAAAGAGAAAAGAATAAAACTAGAACCATCTAGAAACAAGGGGATACTCATTGGATACAATGAAACAACCAAAGGCTACAGGATTGTTGTTCAAGGTCAAAGAACAATTGAGATTAGTAGAGATGTAAAATTTGAAGAATATATTGCCTTTAATATTTCTAGATATAGTGATGAATCTCTTATAGAACTTGTTCCTAAAATAGAAGAAAATCACATAACAAAAATTGAGAGGGAGAATGATATTGAACCATCTTCTACTACTACATCTAATCCGAAAGATTCTAAAAATGCTAACGATAAAAAGAGGCCACTTTGGGCTAGGAAAATGATAGAAGAAAATCAAGTTGAACCTAATGAAGTAATTTGAGAAAGTAAAAGAACAAGAAACTAGTTGTGTTATGTAGCATTATTAACTGAACTTATAAAAAAAGAACCTTCAGATGTTGAAGAAGCCTTTTCAATTCAACCTTCGAAAGAAGCAATGATTGAAGAATATAATTCCATACTAAAAAATTATGTATAGGATGTTGTACCTAGACCTAAAAACAAATTAGTTATTTCCTCTAAGTGGTTCTAACAATAGCATTGAAAAGTACAAAGCCAAATTTGTAGCACGAGGTTTCTAATAGAAAGAAGGTATCGATTACGAGGAAATATTTTCTCCAATTGCTAGATGCACTTCAATTTGAACTATATTGGCCATTGCAACATCGAAAAGATGGGAATTTCTTCAAATAGATGTTAAAACAGCATTCCTAAATGGAAAAATTAAAGAAGTTTATATTGCACAACCAAAAGGTTTTTACACTCATAACAAGAAATCACACATATGCAAATTAAAGAAAGCATTGTATGATCTCAAATAGGCTCTAAGAGTGTGGTATGGAAGAATGGACAACTATCTAAAAAAGTTAGGATACTCTAAAAATGAAGTTGATCCTAACTTATACTTCAAGATAGATGGTGATGATATGATTATTCTTGTATTATATGTTGATGATTTATTGATCACATGTGAAAAAAATCTCATTAAAAAGTGAAAACAAGAACTAATAGAAGAATTTGATATGAAAGATCTAGGTCTTCTACACTACTTTCTAGGATTGGAAGTCTAGCAAAAGAGTAACTACATATTTCTGAATTAGGAAAAATATAGTGTTGATATTTTAACAAAATTTGGGATGATGGAATGTAAACCAGCTACTACTCCTATAGAAGTCAATCTACACAAGTTGAAGGATGATATGATAAAATCTGAATCTACAAATCCTAATTACTATAGGCAGATTATTGGATCCTTAATGTACTTAGTGAATATTGGTTCTGACATATGTTATGCCACTAACACCTTGAGTCAATTTATGTGTGCACCAAAGATGATAAATATACATGCAGCTAAATACATCTTGAGATATCTAAAAGGCACTATTGGCATGGGAATCAGATATGATCAAGTAAACATCAATCTTCATAGATAGTTTGATTTTGATTGGGCAGGCAGCTCTATTGAACATAAGAGTACTTCGAGATTTTGCTTTAGTCTTGAATGTAGAATGGTTTCTTGGTTCAACAGAAAATAGCCTTCATTTACATTAAGTTCTACTAAAGCAAAACACATTGCCTCTTCTTTGGGAGCTAGAGAAGTTGTATGGTTACGAAAGTTGCTAGTTGATTTGTTCAAAAGACCTTTGAAGTCCATGGTGATTCATTGCGACAATCAAAGTTGTATCAAGCTCTCAGCTAATCTAATCTTCCACAATCGCTCTAAGCATATTAAAATTCCTTGTCACTATATTAGGGATATGGTGGATCTATGAGTTATTCAATTGGAGTACATCAGTACTAATGAGAAAACATTGGATATCTTTACTAAGCCCCTTACTAAAGTGAAGTTGGAATACTTTAGAGGAAAACTTGGTGTGATTAAATTGTCATATTGGATATTGAATTTAAATTTTCAATCTATATGTGTTTATGCTTCTATTGTTGTTTAGTTGCATCATATATGTAATGAAAGGTGATGATTTTTCATAGACATATGTATTCAAAAGGTGAAATTCTAGATATTGTTTCAAACAATTAAAGATCATTGATAAAGAATGCATTATGATTACTCTAGATATTATTTGCGGCAATTAGAGATCATAATATGTGTTATGATAGTGTTCATAGCATGGTGATTTTAATTATTTGACAAGTCAATATTTTAGAGTGTTAAAGTCAGATAATGTGTTCAGATATTCTATTCTGATATTTATTAAAAGGTGTATTACTTCTCCCTTGCTAAGAGGGAGTGTTGATGTATAGCATCAATTGAAGTAATGTTAATGTTAATGCTTTATGTGAATTTTGTTCTTGAGATAAAATACATACATACATATACATACATACATACATACATACATGTATGTATGTATGTATGTATTTATGTATATGTATGTATGTGTGTGTGTGTATATAGATACATACATACATACATATATATATATATGTATGTATGTATGTACATATATATATGTACATACATACATACATATATATATATATATATGTACATATATACATACATATATATATATATGTACATACATACATACATATATATATATATGTACATATATACATATATATATATATATATGTACATACATATATATATATATATATATATATATATATATGTATGTACATATATATATATATATGTATGTATATATGTACATATATATATATATATATGTATGTATGTATGTACATATATATATATATGTATGTATGTATGTATGTATGTATGTATGTATGTACATACATACATACATACATACATACATACATATATATATATATGTACATATATACATATATATATATATATGTACATACATACATACATACATATATATATATATGTATGTATGTACATACATACATATATGTATGTATGTACATACATACATATATGTATGTATGTATATATATATATATATATATATATATATATATATATATATATATATATATGTATGTATACACATACATATATGTGTATATATATCTAGATACAATGAATTATTCACATAAAAAATTGTATAGTTATTGGGCTAATATTATGAGAAGGTTATTATCATTATCGGGAGAATTTATATTTTGTCGCCGATTACAAAAAGGTTATGTATGAAAGTTGTTTCATTAAAAAAAACTAATGTTTAGTCATGCATCTGTAATGGCATGACCCTACATGGCCAAAGGCCACATAGGTTCATGACTCTATGGAGACATGTGATGCAGGGGCACTTCAGGGAAACAAGTATAGCCAGAAGACTCCAAGCATGAAGACAAACCAATTATATCATGGTGGAATTAACTGGGAAGTTTTAAAGCCTATTATGGCATAACATTGCAAAATATGTAAATCTTAGGTCCTAAAGGCTCAAAAAGAGACTAAATGGACATAAGGATGTAAAAGGGATCATAATAGGATAGATTAATATTTAGGAATGCTCAATAAGACTATATAAGTCATTTGGAAAGGTTAGATTAGTTTAAATTCTTTAAAAATCCAAAATTTGTAATGTTGTAAATTCAAAATTTTGAATTACAACAATTAGTTGGATTTAGGAGGGAAAGTTTTTTTCTTTATGTTTAGGCTCCTAATCATTCCTAAAACAACCAAGGGTTGTTAGAAAGGTTATACTGAATATTATATATTATGGAGAAGCCATTTTGTACGACAGATAAAAAAGCCATTGTACAGACTGTCACAGATTTGAAAGGAAATCTCCATATTCATGAGTTATTTATTGGTTTTATGTGTTTTTTGAAGGCTATTGAACCTTGTAAAAATTGGGAATATTTTTTTATGTTATTAAACTGCATTACACACTTGGTTTGAAAGCTTTGCATTATTCTTGCATTCCATGGTGCTGATTGCAAACATCATTTTCAAATTTTCTTAAGGAAACTTGACAAAACCCTTGCAAGGATGGCCATTCCATGAATTGTTGCCTAGTTCTCATGGAATGACATTAACTACATCTATATTATACATTACTAACCCTATGACATGCATTTTTGAAGGAAGGAGATGGAGTTTAATGGTGATCACCATGTTGATTTGAAGCATTTAACATTGAAATTTCTTGGTTTTCTGCAGCACTAGGAGTTTGGCCTTAAGGAGGGGCTATTTTTATGTTGGATTGTGTCTAAATATGCTGAAGACAAGGTGTTCCATCCATTAGTTGCTGGAGAAAATTTTGGGGAAGTGTAGATTTAAGAAGCCCTTATTTTTTAGGGTTTTAAAGCCCAATTTGGGGCTTTTGCACTTGCAAGGCTTATTGAGTCAAATTGATTGTAGATTCATTTTATTCAACTCATTTTATGAGACTATAGAAGGTTTCAAAATTTTGGGATTTGTTTATCATATACTTCCTTTGTAAAGTGATCTCTTTTATGTGTTTAAAGACATGGTTATTGTGAAGAACAACCATATTGGTTCAAAACAACCACCCTTAAGTTTTATGTATGTTATGTATCTTTGAAAAGGGTATCTAAATCTGGTTTTTATTTTCCAAGTCCTTTGGAAAGTGTTGGATTTCAGGGCTAAAAACTATTGCTGTTGTTATGATTTAAGGTTTAAGGCCTAGAAAGGCTAGTTTTGGGTTTGGAGTGTTGGGTTTTGTTGAGGGCCCTGAAACCTATTGAATCATCTTGAATTTGATGTATTAAGACCATTTCAATCACCTTAGAATAGGGCATAGGTTTTGGTTAAGCATTTTAGGTGTTGGAGGCTTTGTAGGTCATTCCATTCCATTGAAAACATTGTGAAACTTGCATATTCCTTGCTCTTGCTATTTGGACCTTGTAACCAACCACCATCCATTGCATCAACATTAATCTCCACAATATTATATATATGCCAAGAAAATCATTGGGATAAATATTAGTCTACGGCAATACAAGTCCCAATGATCTACCTACTTCTCTATGTAGGTTAATACACTCAGATTTTTTGATTCTCCATGGGTGTTATAGACTAAGGATCAAGGTACATCGATTGTCATTCAAAGACCAAGATCTGTATCTCTATTTCTGCAATCGATCAAGTAAAGGTATTCATTATTGTTCAAATCTATTATAATAGTTTTATCTATTAGAGATCATTAAAACTAACATCTAGGTCCAAGCCATTGTCCTGAAGGATCATAGGTTGCTAAACCCTACCCTATCTTGGGACAAAAAATTCAATTTCTTGGACTTAGACAAGCCCCTCCTTTGTAACATTACATGCTTTTGATCAATTAGATAAATGATAGTAATATTGAAAATGAAAATGAGACACTTCCAATAATTGTTTGTTATAATCAAGTCTTATTCTTATATTATATAAGAAATACATCTATTTCTAAGAAACTTATAAAATATAGGCAAGGTTTAGGAGTGGTGGGGTGTGGGGTTTTATGGTAGGAGAGATGGAAGATATGTTGCTCATGGTAGACAATTTCAACAACCAAGAAGGTTTGAGCCCTTTAGGAGGCATGAGGGTTTGACCTATTAGGGAAATAGTAATGGGAAATGGCAGATGGAGGGAAGACAAAATATGAAGAGATCTGAATAGAAAAAAGTGGAGAATACTAGGGAGGGTGGAAGGGAAAATGGGAGTGGGAGGATCAAAAACTCTAGAAACAAAGGCCACCCAATGCAATAGTTTGCATCCTTTAACTTGGGGGGAAAGGTATATTTTGGGGATATTGCTAAACAGATCAGGAAACCATGAGTAGTGGAAAACCAAGAAAAACATAGGATAGATGACCAATTATAGAAAAGATGCACAGTTGAAAGGGTAGTCTTAGAGTAAAGCTCCATGAAGGAGAAGCAAATATTTTTAGAAAGCAATGCTTTCTTTTTAAAATAGGGAGTGCCATAGCTTGCAATAGGAAAGCTAAAAAAATGGTGTGATGAAAAGTGGGGAAGAGTTAAAGACTTTAAAATGTTGGAAAATGGTTTTTGCATGGTAATAATGGACATTTCCTAGGACAAGGATTGGATTTTGAACAGAGGACCATAGTTTTTGGAAGGCTTTGGCTTTTATATGAAAGCATGGGTTCCAAACTTTGACCCAACAAAGAAAATCATAAAACAATTTCCTATTTGGGTGGGGTTGTGAAACCTCCCACAAGAATACTAGAATGATCACTGTTATAAGATGATAAGAAATAAGCTCAGAACCTTTGTGAAAGTTGTAGAAATGGTTGATAAGGACACTTTCCAAATTTTCTCGAGGGTCTACATTATTTGGAATGATTGTCACCCATTACCATAAATGATTGAGATTTTTTTAGAGGTAGGAGTATGGAGACAACCTTTGTCAATAAAGGAAGGACTAATGGTGTGTGAGCATTGTTTGTGTGAGGACCGTGATTCAAAAAATTGTGGGCAAGAGAGGTGATAGAAGGGTAGGGAGAATGCAAGTGTATATGGTCAGATGTAGAAGGAAAACTCTAGAGGAACTATAGCAGAGATGTAAAATATTTTGATCTGGAAAGTAAGAGAGAATAACTTTCAATATTGTAAAGTGAAGGAGGCCAAAAGGTTTTGAATAGGTAGGGATATGGTTTAGTAGAAGAGAAAACTTATAAGGAGAATGAGGTAGGGCTAGAAGCTTTGGAGGCTATAGAAGGAGTCTAAATTTTAGAAAAGGTTGGGGGGATGGAAGGTGTGGAGGGACAATGGATAGTTGGGGAGAGGGATACTGTAGATAGTTCTTTGATGGAAGGAGTTAATCTAGAAATGACTAGAAGGGAGGAAAACCAAAACCAAAGAAAGGGGAAATTTAGTGGAGAAGTAGGGGAATGGAATGAATGTGGGGAGCATGGGGGTTATGATGAAGAAGACTATAGGATTTTTGTAGGAGGGGAAGAAGAAGGGTGTGAGGTAGAATTTTTTAAAGATATAGAAAACTACCTAATAAGAAATTTGAAAGGGGGATTCTAGCTCGAATGAATATTTTATGGAAAAGGAGGATATATTGAATGATGACTTCCTAGGCTTGGAAGATATGATGACCCTAAAAGAAAAGAGAACCCTAGTAAAAAATGAACGAAAGAGTCATAAAATTCAGGTTGGGGAATGTCAAAAGAGGAAGGAGGACACTAAATGCCTTAATCCAGATAGCAAGAAGTACAAGGGGTCAAAGTAAATTGAAGACAGGAAGGGGGAAGACCCCCTCCTAAAATGGATGAAGATCCTTTCCTAGAATGTCAGGGGATGCAATGCCCTTGAGAAAGTTTGTTTGATCAAGAGAGGCCTTTATCAAGTGAGACCGAATGTGATCCTTATGCAGGAAACATAGATAAAGGTTAAGGATGTTATTGGAGTTACAATAAAATTTGGTAAGTGGAGAAGTGAGTGAGTTGTTGTGGTAGGTGCTTCAAGGGGTGTTTATGTGTTATGGAAGAAATAATTGACCAGTGTTGTGATGATGCAACATGAAAGTAATTGGCAATGCCTTAAGGTAAGGTCAAAACATCTTGAAGTGGAATTTAATGTGATCAATGTGTATGGTCATGTGTAGAGAAGGGATAAAAAAGAATTGTGGAAATCTTTATTAGATGTAATAAAGGTCTTGCAAAATGAGATGATGGTGCTAGGTGGAGATTATAATGCCATTCTCTACCTTGGGGAAAAAATGGGAGTAGAGGATGGAGATTGGTAAATCGTGAAGATTTCTTAGCCTTTGTGACAAGTAATGGTCTAGTGGATATCCCCTTTAAGCAAGGAGAATTTACATGGACTAATAGAAGGCCAGGGTTTGTAAATATTCCGAAAAAAATAGATAGATTTCTATTGTGTTGGGGGGGGGACTGGACCTAGGTTGATTGGATGGTGGAAGCTGAATTTTTTTGTACATATGGCTCAAATCATTTCCCAATTGAGTTAAGAATCCAAGAAGATTCTTCACCAAATCTATGCCCTTTTAAGTTTGAAGCAATCTAGTTGAGGTCAGATCATTTTAAAGATTTGGTTGAACAATGGTGGAGAAATGCCCCAATTTTTTTCTAGAAATAAAGCTTTTATTATTTTTAAAAAGTTACAATCTATTAAAGGGAAACTAAAAGTTTGGAATAGAGAATCCTTCCAAAACATTTTTAGGAAGAAAGTGGAGTTGGAACTCTCTTTAAAATAATTAGGTGATAGAGTGATTATGCAAGGAATGCAGGCAGAGGACTTTCAGGAAGAGAAAATTTTGAAAAAGGCCTGAGGAGATTTTATCTAGAGAGGAAGTGTTTTGGAAATAGAAATCTAGAGAGATGTGGCTGAAGGAAGGAGATAGAAATACTGAGTTCTTTCATCATTCAGTTAAAATATGAAGAGCTCATAGCAAGATTTTCTCTATTGTAAATTTTGAAGGGCTAGTGGTGAAGGACCCAGAGGAGATAAAGAGAGAGGTTGTATCCTTTTTCTAAAATAGGGGAAGGCTGCATGCAGAAGGTGGGGATGTAGAGGATGAAGTCCTAAACTATATTCCTAATTGTGTTTCAAATATGCACAATAGAATGTTGTTTGCAGTAGTGACTAAGGAAGAGGTTAAAACTACTCTATGGGTGTTAAGAAAGGATATAAGTTCTGGGCTGATGGGTTTTTAGGAAGGTTTTTTAGGTTTTTTTGGGATTGTTTAGGAGATGAAGTTTAGGATGTTTTTGAGGAATCAAGACAAGGGGTTTTTGTTTTGAAATACTTGAACAACACCTTCATAGAATTAGTTCCTAAGAAGGAAGCATATAGGACCTTTGAGGAGTTCAGGCCTATTTTTAATGTAATACTCTTTATAAAATCATTTCTAAAGTGGTTTCAAATAGATTAAAGA
Organism: Cupressus sempervirens; assembly: GCA_028749045.1. Classification (NCBI taxonomy): domain Eukaryota; kingdom Viridiplantae; phylum Streptophyta; class Pinopsida; order Cupressales; family Cupressaceae; genus Cupressus; species Cupressus sempervirens. The sequence continues at coordinate 286,576,396 of CM053783.1, read as the reverse complement.
AGGTTTTAAGTGTGGTGATTTCTAAGGAACAAGGTGGGTTCACCTAGTAGATCTATCTTTGAAGGTGTCATTATAGCTCACGAAATGATTCATTCTATTAGAGTGAAGAAACTATGTAAAATCATGGTGAAGTTAGATATTAGGAGAGCTTGTAATGAAGTTAATAGGGACTTTCTGCTAAAGGTTTTGAAAAAGTTTGACTTCAATGAAAGATAGATTAGTTGGATCGATGATTGTATGAGCTCAACAAGGTTTTCGGTCTTGGTAAATGACATCCCACAAGGTTTTTTTGAATTGGGAAAAGGCACTAGACAAGGGGGTCCCTTATCCCCCTCTCATCTTTATCATTTTAACTGAAGTTTTGAGTAGGTTGATCATTGTTAAAAGAGTGAGAGGCCAGTGGAAAGGTGTGAGAGTGGCTAATGGAGTTGAAGTTTTGTCTCACCTTCAATTTGTAGATGACAATTTCCTAGCAGGGGATAGTTTAGAGTAGGAGGCTAGGATGATGAAGAGGATGCTTGAGCTTTACGAAAAAGTTTCAAAACAGAAGATAAACTGGTTCAAATGTGAGATTCTCCTCTTTAATACCCCTATAAGTAAAAAAGTGACTATTAGTAGAATTCTAAATATAAAACAGTGGTTGCTACCAAGTAGATATCTAGGGATCCCATTGTTCCAAGGAAATAATAAAGGTGAAGTGTGGAAGTGTTTAGTAAAAAAGTGTTTTAAGAAGATGGATGGGTAGAAGGGGAACTAGCTTTCATCGACAGGAAGAATTCTAAAGTTATAATCAATGGTGTCTACAATCCCAAATTTCTCAATGATGTGTCTTAAGATTCCTAAGAAGGTAATTAGTAGTGTGGAAAAATAGATGCGTAGGTTATTTTGGAGTGGAGCAGGGGAAAGTAATAAAATTATGTTGTTAAGATAGGATAAGATCTGTGTTGGAATAATCAAATGGCAAGAATACTTCTGAGAGGGGGGGGGGGGGGGGGGGGTGAATCAGAAGTATCACGCTTTTAACCTTAAAAACTTTTAATTGAAAAAAAAAATTCATGCATGTTAACATATCAAAGAACCATAAAGTAAACACATGCATCACAACACATAACACCAAATTTGGTAACCCAGAAACCCTCCAAAATGAGAAGGTAAAACTAGGGTGGGGATGATACCCATAAAATCACTGTAGCAATAATGTTTGACCACTTCTGATGGTCTACCCTATGAAAGGCCTACCCTATTAAAGGCTTTACATTATATCAATAGTGACATGTTTAAAGCATGTACAAACACTTTACATGAAGTGTCACCCTGTTAAAGGATTTTATCACCACTTCAAAGGATCTACAACCTAGCTATTAAGCTAACCTAACAACATATGATTTTCCTTCTATTACAATTGCTAGAGAGTATTAGACTAATAAACTTGATAGCTAACAATCCTTGATTGCTAAATTTAGGCACTTGATATGTTCTCTCTGATCTTGATCCTCTAAGATCTGATATCAATTTGATGCCCTTGCTCTATTCTGATCAACTGGATGCTACAATGCTGCTCTGTTCCTCTAAGTCTTTCACACTTCCCTCTAAATTTTGCTATAGTTTACCCTTACACTACTCTCATCCATGCATACAATGGGATTTTGTCCTCCTTTTAAAGATATCAAAGACTTAGGGTTAGGTATGGATCTACAATCCATATTGAATCTTTAATTCCCGCTCATTCCTTGCACTTTTCTTATTGGTTGCATGCCTTCTCCATTTTTCTTATTGGTTGCATGCTGATTGCATAGGAGATAGAAAACATTTGTTCTTATCCTTAGTATCCTTTGAGATCCTTCTATGCTAGCTCAAAAAATGGTTTACATCTAAGTTTTTGAAGGCACAAACTCATATGTTGATTTTTTGTTACTCAGTACATACTAGATTACTAGTGCTCAGCACATATATGATTCTAGTTTGCTTGGCACCTATTGCATTCTGGCTTGCTCGACATCAACTATATTCTGGCTTGCTCAGCATCATCTGTGACTTGGCACCTAAATATCACTTGGCTCATATGGTTCACTCTGCACCTAAAGTCACTCGACACCTATATCATGCTTGGCACTTGATCTTCACTTGGCACCTATTGGAATTCTGACTCGACACATAATGTGGCTCAACATATATAGTGTACTTGACTTCTATATGAAAATTGGTTAAGTGTGTTGACACTCAATTTTCAAAACCAATATGAGACCAACAATCTCCCCCTTTGACATGAGTGTCAAAAACACTTAACTAAGCATTATGCTTTATCTTATGAGTACATTATTCAATCTGTTCGGCATATGTAAAAAATTTCAAAAACTGATTCAAAATTTTGTAAAGAGCAATATACCTCAAAATTCTTATAACTCCCCCTGAGATGATGTGTCATTTCTATTCCTATAACCAAAATTCTTGTGCTAAATTTGTCTCATGCTAATGTATCTAATATTCTTTGCCTTTGCCCTATTTTTGTCTATTCTATTTTCACTTGTTCTTGTTCTGCACTTGCAAATTTTTTATTCATATCTCCCCCTTTTATATGTCTCCCCTTGTTTTGCTATCATAGGATATCTACAATCTTTCCCCCTTTATTTTCCAAAAGAATGAAAGAATGTAATGACTTAGTATTCTTTCCCTTTAGTTATTAATCTCCCCCTTTTTTGACACTTATGTCAAAGGGTGCTAAGGGTTAAGATCATATTGTACCAAAAATGTACTATTTACCTCCATAATCATTTTAAGAGCTACATCCCAATTTTCCAAAGCAATTTCTAATGACTTGTGTCAGATGGCAGTCTCTGCAGCAAGATGTACAAGTCCTTCCATAGTAGAAAGATTAGGATTTTTCTTTAGCACATTCATAGCATAGGCTTGTTCTTTATTGAGTACTTCCAAGTGTGGGGTAATGGAAGATTGTATCTACATCAATTTGGCCTTGATATTGGCCTCCTCTACTATCAACATAGCTAGTTCTTTCTGAGTGTGAACCATTTGAGGAAAATGCTTCTCACTCTGACCTAGATCTTTTAGCAGTTGAGTGCTAGAAATCTTTAAGTTTCTCTCCAAGCTCAGGATTATTTGGCTTGTCTCTTGTGTGAAATAGGAAAAATCACACAACTTTCTGTACAATGAGAATATATTCTCAAGTATCCTTTTCACTTTATCAATTTTCTTTTCCAAATCCACTTGGGATAGTGCTATTTCACTAGCTATTTTCTCATTTACTTTCCCTTGGAATTTCTTCTCAGACCATTCCATGAGTTTTACATTAGTTTCTTGGTCTTTGTTGGTCACCTGTTTGACAATATCTGACAATTGTTCCATTATTGGCTTGGTCTCATCAGATGACTGCAAGCTGAAGGCATCCAAAAAGATGTCCTTGATCTCATGTAATGCTTTCTTTTGTTTATACTCCTTCCTGAGTATCTCTTTCCTTTTTCTCCTATTCAAGGCTTCTTGCATCTCAGTAATTTGTTCAATGCTTATTATTTTTGAGTCATAACTAGGTATAACTATCTCTTCATCTAACTTAGGGTCTGCATAGTGAAGTACCCTAGTCATCTTTGTTAAGCTCAAGCTTGGTGTGGAAATTTGCAATCACATTGCATTAGTGCTCAGCTTCTGAAGGACTTGTGTAGGAGTGTCAGTAGTTGGTAGATCAACCAATGTCTGTATGGCGGCCTGCTTCTCTTGTTTGGATGTGTCCTTTTCCTCATTTGATCTCCCCTAATCAATTACAACTAGTTGGTTGTACCTTATGTTTGTACTATAAGATTAGATGTAGCAATTTGTCTCGTTTGTCCTGTTGATGTATCTTTCTCTACTTGTGCACTTGGCATTTATTGCATGGTATCACCTATTTGAGATGTGTCAACTATTGGAAATGGTGGTGGAAGCATTAGCAGTTGACCACTAGTAGCTATAGAGATGGTAGAATGTGGTTCTTATGGTTTCACCTTGTCTCTAATTGGATTTGCTACTGCTTTTTGTAACTCATCCACACTCACCAATACAAGATTTGTGCATAATTGTGCTTGCAGCATTGATTGGTGAAGGATCTTCTTGAGATCCTCTTCAGTAAATGAATTGATGTTCTAACAAGATTTGTCAGTAACATCCTTCATAGTTATAGTGTCTGCAGATATGGTGATGACATGAGGAGGGCTAGGGGGTGGCAATTGTGTGTCTTGCACACTCTGAGCTATTTGCTGCTCATCAGCTATTGCCATTTCATCTTGTTTCTCTATCTCCTCCTCTTCACATTTTTCTTTCTCTTCTTCCTTTTTCTTCTCTTCCTCTCCTTTCTCTCCTTCTTTCTTCTCTTTTTCTCCTTTTTCTGCTTCCTTCTCCTTCTCACTGGCCTCAACCTTATTTGCTTCTACATCCTTCTCTTCTCCATCCTTGTCATCTGTCAAGTTATATATTGACTTCCATAATCTTGTGGATTTATTGACAACTTCTTTAATTTTATTTTGTAAAATGCTAAAGGCTCTATACTTTGGTGCAAACTTGCCCCCATGTTTCTTGTTAGCCTTAGCAATTTGACCTCTAATCAATTCCAGCATTACTTGTGCCAAAGTGGATTCTCTTATCTCCTTTTCCATTTTCAAACAATAATGCCACTTATTTTTAGTGATTTCATATAAATTCTTGGGCATAGTGTTATCTAATTCAAGAGGTGTGTTCTTGAATTCTTCCATCATGGCATATACTGCTTCTTCTATCTTATTCTGATCTTCTCTACTTAATTTATTGAAATTAATACTTTTCAAATCAGAGAAGTCTGTATTCTTAACATTTTCACAAATTTTATGACTATGTGACTTGGGAGGATGACTTAACACTCTAAACTAGTTGGTGTCCTCTGATTCTGTTCTTTTTTCATCCTCAGATTCTGGTTGTGCAATGTATTTTCTTCTTGGTTTCTTTTGCATTGCACTAGTCTACTCAGTAGCCTTCTTTTTCTCTTTTACTTTCTCCTTGGCCTTCTAAGTTGAGGCCCTTGTAGTGGCTCTTGTCACTAGTGCTGGCTTGGCTTGGGTTGTCTCAACAACCTTCTTGGCTTTGGGTTGGGTTGTAGATTGAGTTTTGGCATTTCTTTTCTTAGACTCAGCTTGAGATGGTGCTTCCTTGGCTTCTTCTTCCTCGACACCTTCTTCCTATTCTTCATCCTCTCCTAATCCTTGTGTCAATTCTAATGGGCCTTGCCCCTATTCATCTTCTTCACTCTCTTCTTCTTCTTCTTCTTCTTCTTCCTCAATTTCCCCTTCAATACCTTCTCCAAATTTCTTCTTCAGTTTTGTCACTAGTTTATCTTTCTTCTTCAAGGTTGAAGCAATTTTCAGCTCCATATCTACCTTGGAATGCACAACATCATATGTTCCAAAGTGAGGTGCTTTCTTATCAATTTCTTCTTCAAGTAATGTTGTGATTGCTACTGAAGCTTCATCAATGTTTATTTCATAACCCAATGGCCTTAGCCATCTAACCCTTGAAATTGCCTCTTGAATATAAGTGTAATCAATATCAACTAAGAAGCAGATATCATGGATGTGTTGTTCCACTAGGGAAACTAGTATCCTAAGTCTTTGCTTCATGGATTTCTTAAAATCCTCAAAGTAACTAGTCATAAGAGAGTCAAAGTTGTCTCCCTTTTGCTCAATATACTCATTAATTTGAGTAATGGTTGTCTTATCTAATTTTCAGTTAATCTTGCCAAAAGAGGGGAATTCTTTCAAAACATAGAAGAATATGCAGACAAGGACTGATTCAAACTTACATTGAGCACCTTTAGATCTTCTAATTGCTCCTAGATTCTCCATAATTTGTTGCAACAACAATTCTACTAGATCATATGTATGATCTTTCTTAACAAGTTTATATGCCACATCCACAACAATACATGGTACACTATTCAATCTACTAGATTGATAAAACTTGTAAGATATGATTCTCACAACAAAGTCTAGAAGGGGATCTATGATTGTGTCAATGGTCATGCCCCTTTTATTCCATTTAGCCTCGGTGTTCTTTTCAATGGCTTCTTTAGAATCACTTCGCAAGGTCTTGTGTCGATCTAGGGTTGGAAAACCTATAACCCTCTACACTATTCTCTTCATTATCTTCATCGGTCCTCCTTCCAACCATAAACAACCATTATGTATCCTGCTTAGAATAATTCTTATCCACTCAGTTTTGAAACCTGTGGGATAAACTAGGGCATTGGTTAAACCCTTTTTCTCAACAATTTGAAATTCATCCTTCAATATTCTGTTATCACACATTTTATCATATGCTTGGAAAATTTCCAGGTCTCCTATTGCTCCTATCTTACAATTGTAACACTTCCTCACATCCTGCACCATCACAACTTTGGGTGGAATAATGGAGAGTGCACTGACAGGGTCATTTTTATAGGCTACCTTTGGAATTGGCCTAAACTTGGGTTGTTTTACCTCATTACTAACCAATTGAACCTCGTGACCTTCCTTTTCCACAGGGTTTTTGGAACTGGATGCCATTTTGTAAATCTAGGGTTTCAAAAGATATAAAAACTTTAAAACTGCACAACTCAACACTTGAAGAATACCATAGATTCATGAAAACGATATTGAATCTTTGTTGAAATATGTGTAAAAGGCTTCAATGCTACTCTTCAATCACTTCTACGCTCTTCTTGTTCTTGCTCTACATTTGAATGACAAGAAATGATAAAAAATTTGATCTTATACTCTTTCTGAACCTAGCATTAAATGCTTAGTGCGTATATAGCTATATGCTCAGCTCCTTAAGGATTTTAGTATAACTTGGCATCCATTGGTTTTCCATCACTCAGCTCCAACTAGATTTGTTCTTCGCTCAGGTTCCATTGTAATCCCCCAACTCGGCATCAACTATCAACTCGGTCTCAACTGACTACTCGACATGGACTAACATTTACTCGGCATCTAAGGATAGCTCGACAATTCTTGTAGAAATTTTAATTTTTAACTTTGCATCTTTTCTTATGCCAATTTCTTCTTTGTAGTGCTTGTTTACCTTGGGAATAATGTTTGATATAGCTTTGTATGTTAGTCCCGTATACCTATTCTTCCTTAGTTGGATGATATGTGACCACTTGACCTATTAGGTGAAGTGATCCCTTCATTTGATGAGCTACAGTCATCTTTCTTTTTCCATGTTTTGTTCATTTTTCCTTTGATGTGTTCCACATCTACCTTCTCTTTTCCTTCGTTGACTTCTAACTTGGGTGCCTTTGACTTTGTTGGGCAATTCCTGCTAATATGACTAATCTTCAAGCAACTGAAACATGTGATTTGGCTTAACCATCTACTGTAGTTCCCTTTGAAATGTGTCCTTATGCAATTTTAAGGAATGTGTCCATATTCCTGACAGTAATGACATTTATACGTGGTGTTATAGTCCCAATTGTGGTGGTAACCATGGTTACCTTCTCTTGTTGCCTGATTTGATGTCCACATAGGCTTTGATCTGTACTCAAATGCTCTATGACCATACTTTTTGTAGTTGTAGCAGTGACCTTCAAATTTTGGTATTCTAATAGTCCTAGTCCTGCATTCATGTGATTGATGTCCTTTCTTTTTGCACTTGTGACAGTAGCTTGCATTCTTAGGCTTATCATGTTGATTGGTCTTCTTACTCCTACATACATTAGCAATGTGTCCCATAGAATTGACAAGTAGGTTTAGTGTTCTTACCTTTGTTGCCCCTTTCTTCTACAATCTTGGATGATTCTCCATGTTCAGTGCTGATGTAACCAAGTCCTGAAGTATCATTACTAGCCCTTGGTGATTTCAATAGCTACTCAAAGTACTTGATGGCCTCATTAGGTTTGTCGAAACTTTCTGCAACTTCCTTCTCTCTTTTTAGGTCATTTTGCATTTGTTCATTCAGTATCTTCAATGTAGAGATCTCAATGTCCTTCATATTCAGCTCATGATGTGCATTCATCATTTGACTTAAGGTGTCCAGCTGCATGTTTGAGATTCTTTCAAACTCAATTGTCTTCTCCTCTAGTCTATTGGTAAGATTTCTCTTGTCATCTTCTATCATGGCCTTGTCTTCAATGGCTCTTTTCTTTTGTTCAATTACTTCACAAAGCATCATGGCTTGTGATTCTTGTTCAAGCTTGAGTATTCTAATTTCTTCTGCTTGAGCTCTATTCTTCTCCATTAGTTCTGCTATTGCTGCATCAAACTCTTTGGAATCTCCATTAGCAAACACTTTTGTGGTATCAATCTCCTTGTAGTGTGTGTCATTTTCAACTGTGGCTATGTCCTTCTTTCTTTTCAAGGATTTTCTAAATTCTTCTCTAGCTTCCTCCAAGTTGTGTAGAGCAAGGTGCACATCAATCACCTGATTCTCTATGATCTTCCCAAGTTTGAAGACTTCCATCTTTAGATCTTTTCTCTAAGTTGTTAGGCTTCTCCTTGTGAGAACCTTGCTCTGATACCAATTGTTGGAATAATCAAATGGGGAGAATACTTTCGAGGAGGGCGGGGGGGAAGGTGGGGGGGCGTGAATAAGAAGTATCACACTTTTAACCTAAAAAACTTTTAACTAAAAAAAAAACTTCATGCATGTAAACATATCAAACAACCATAAACTAAAAACATGCATCACAACACATAACACCAAATTTGGTAACCCAAAAACCCTCCAAAATGAGAAGGTAAAACTAGGGTAGGGATGATACCCACAAAATCATTGCAACAATAATGTTTGACCACTTCTAATGGTTTGCTCTATGAAAGGCCTGCCTTGTTAAAGGCTTTACACTGTATCAATAGTGACCTATTTAAAGGATTTACAAACACTTTACATGAAGTGTCACCATGTTAAAGGATTTTATCACCTCTTCAAAGGATCTACAACCTAGCTGTTAAGCTAACCTATCAACATTTTCCTTCTAATTCAATTGCTAGAGAGTATTAGATTAATAAACCTGATAGCTTACAATCCTTGATTGTTGAATTCAGGCACTTGATCTACTCTCTCTAATCTTGATCCTTTGAGATCTGATATCTATTCGATGCCCTTGCTCTGTTCTGATCAACTGGATATTGCAATGCTGCTTTGTTCCTCTAATTTTTTCACACTTTCCTCTAAATTTGACTGTAGTTTTCCCTTACACTACTCTCATCCATGCATGCAATGGGTTTTCATCCTCCTTTTAAAGATATTGAAGACTTAGGGTTAGGTATGGATCTACGATCCATATTGAATCTTTAATTCTTGCTCATTCCTTGCACTTTTCTTATTGGTTGCATGCCTTCCCCATTTTTTTTATTGTTTGCATGCTAATTGCATAGGAGATATAAAATATTCATTCTTATCCTTAGTATCCTTCGAGATCCTTCTATGTTGGCTCAAAAACTGGTTTACATCTGAGTTTGTGAAGGCACAAACTCATATGCTAATTCTGTGTTACTCGGCACATACTAGATTACTGGTGCTCGACACATATATGATTCTAGTTTGCTCGGCACCTATTGCATTCTGGCTTGCTTAGCATCAACTGTATTCTAGCTTGCTCGGCATCATCTGTCACTCGACACCTATATATCACTCGGCTCATATGGTTCACTCGGCACCTGTATCATGCTCAACACTTGATCTTCACTCGACAATTATTGGAATTCTGACTCGACACGTACTATGGCTCGACATATATAGTGTACTCAGCTGCTATATTAAAATTGGTTAAGTGTGTTGACACTCAATTGTCAAAACCAATTTGAGACCAACAATCTGTAGACCAAAAAACTATGGTAGAGTAGGACTAAGAGACTGGAATCAAATGAATGTGGCTTTGGGTACTAAATTGGTGTGGCAAGTAGTCTTGGACTTAGAGCAGCTGTGGACTAAAATTTTAAGAGCAAAATATTTGGATTTTAATTATGAAACAAGGATCTTAATAGTTCAAAATCCCTAAAAAGGATTAGCTATATGGGACTTTACCTACTCTTGTTGACATGTTATTTCGAACCACATCTCATGGAAGATTGGGGATGGAAGAGAAGAATTTTTTTGGGTGCACTCATGGAATGGATATTAGGTTCTGGATGAAGAATGTCAGGATAGAGACCTAAAACAAAAATTATGTGACTTGTGGGGCTGTAAGGTTAGAGACTACATAATAGAGTCTGATGGTGTGTTTTGTAAAACTTGGGTTTGGCAGGACTAGCAGGTGGAGGACCTTTCTCTTGAACAATAACAATCTCTAATAAATGTCTTTTGTACAAGGAAAGTATGTTTAATTGAGAGAAAGGACAAGATTAGGTGGTGTGCTTCTACCTTGGGTGAGTTTTTTGTAAGGTTAAGCTATGAGTTGATGACAAACAAAGTTGATGAAAGCTTTGAAGCTAGGGATTTATGTTGGCATAAAGAGATTCCACCTAAAGTAGGGACTTTCTCTTGGCTAGCTATCCAAGGCCAAATTTTGATTGGGGAAAGAAGAAAGAAATTAAAATTTCAAGGTCCAACTAAATGTGTGATGTGTGGTAAGGAGGAAGAATTGATAGACCACCTGCTGTTACAATTTGAAGTGGCTATGAAATGTTGGTGTCATTTGCAAGGTAAGTTAGGATGGCATGGCCCTTGGAGATCTTCTTTAGTTGATTTCTTGTTATCCTAGCCATGAATGAGTAAAAGAAATATGCTTGAAATTTTGTGGAGGATAAGCCCATCAATTGTAATATGGGAGGTGTGGAAGGAGAGGAATAGGAGAATATTTCAAGAGTTGTTTGAATCTATGGAAAAACTCCTGAGAACGATTGGCCATTCCATTGAAGAAGTAGTCACTATTTTTGTTCAAGGTGGATGATAGGAGTTTTGGGGTGTTAAGCTTCTGTAAACGGATGTAGAAGTTAAAGTCTAAAGCTTCAACATAGGGCAAGGAGCTATAGAAGTGGAAAAATTTGAGCTGACTGATATGAAGAACCACATAAAGGCGTCAAAAGCCAAAAAAATCTCAGATGTAGGGGTGAACAAAGGATCAATCTTCTTAAGGAAAACACAAAAAGTGAGGAATGTGGGAAAGGGAGTGATAAAGGTGACACAGTGTCTGAAGCATCGAGTAGAGTTGAAGTAGGTTTTTGAGTGTAGTGTAATTTTAGGGCTTGTTTTTGAAAATAGATATATAAATCTTTCTAGCCATAAAAAACCTCGGAGCGATGGGAAGTAGACGATGATTGTGTGTTGGATAGTAATAGTTGGATATATGGTAAGTGGTAATTATAGTGTAAAGGCTATTTTGGAAATTTAGCCTATCTATGTATCTTTAAAAGTTTATGAATATAATAAAATATTATTACTGACTAGAAAAAAAAAGAAACTTATAAAACATTATAATACTTTTATATCCTTAATATTCACTCTATTCCTAATCACATTAAGTATATTGTATTAAAATATATTACCTTGGCGAGGTTTATGTATATTCAATACAAAAGAAATTCATCACTGTCTCCTATCACAATGAAGTCATCATGCATGTTTGAATGACGTAATGGGTCATAGAAATATTGCTATGTCAAGGAGGTAAAGCCATCTTACTTTATAATCTATCACTTTTTTGAAATCTTTTTTTAGTTCCTACCGACAAGCAGGAAACTATAGCATCCGGGGTATGCTTAACTTCAACTTTTGTTCAACCAATCAATTTTTTTAATTTTCACATGTTTCTATTTAAAGATAATGTTTCTTTATTATTTTATTTTTAAAAATAATATTTACTCATAACTTTATTTGCCGATAAAGTGAGTAGTAAGTGTTCTATTTTTTTAAAACCTATCAGTTGATCAAGCAATGAAATTTTTCATCATGCACAGGTATAGCACAGTAACATATTTATTTTTAAATCTAAGAGAGTTAGAAGAGATTTAAAAATATGTATGGAAAGTCTAGATATTTAGCATGCCTATTTTAACATTTAATGTAGCTTCAGAAGAAAGTTATTCGATTGAATGTACATTTCATCCATTAGAATTTAAATTGGAGAAAGTCTAAAATCTAGAACACTCATCTACTGTATATGGTAATGTATCTTTCTAGAATCTCTTCCAAATGAATTTGTAGAGAAAGCTATGTGAAGCTTTCAGTATTATGTTACCTCCATTTTTGTAACAAATATTAAGGTAAGAAATTGTCTCCGTTCAAGTTTTATTTTGTTCTTCTCTCATCTTCTCTTATTTTAATTTCTAATTTGTGCAAGCATTGTTTGTTCTTTTGTACATAGTATTTTTCATTATTTTGTATTTTTTCTTCTAGCCAATTTAGATAGTTCTCTATAACTTCTCCTCTTAAATTTTTGACATTCGAGAGTTGGGCTGTGAGTATGATTTCCAAATTTTCTGAAGGAAGCCAAATAAAAACAAAAAGACATTGTTATCGTTTAGCAACAACTTGTTTTTATTTTAAAATATTTGTTATGTGCTACTTTGTCAAATGAGAATCCAATATTCTTCTATACAATGTGCTTATCTTCCCTACCTTCAAACATATCTAATTTTTGTCTTGAACACCAAACCCAACAATGGAGCACCAAACCCAGCAATGGAGCCATCGGTAATGTACTTGACCACATTTCTATTTTACTTTTTGAGTTGTATTGGTGGATTTCTTCTGGGAGGCTTCTTGTTGATAGCTTTGAATATTCTTGCAGATGTATAGTGAGAGTGATTTCATTGAGGCACCATTGTAGAGTTGAGACTTTTAAATTTCTAGGTTTTTTCTTCTTTTCAGATGTTATATAAATTATATCGCATTTACAGAGTTTCAAAATTTAGGAAAACTATACTATAAGCAAATTTATTTAGACTTTTGTTTGTTTTTGATAAAAAAATGAGATGGATAGATCTTGGGGTTGAATGGTGGCAAAAAGTTGCTTCCCTCTATGGATTTGTAAACCGAGTGGTCAACAAATGAGCTTTAAACAAGTGGTCAAATCCAAAAACAAAAATGAAACACTCCATTACAAGTCATTAAATATTGAAACAAACACATTGTCTCCAAAAGACCAAAATTGGGTAAATCAAAGCTTGTTGTTGGGAAAAAAAACAAGACCTTTTTTTGAAAATTGAAATCTATCAACATTTAAAATATGTTCATCTTATCCTAAAAGATGAAATTTTTAAGACGAGTTCTATTTAAAATGTATACACTTATCTTTCAAAAACTAATTAAATACATTTTGAATTGCATATACCAATTTTTGAATTTATTGAAATTTATCTTGAAAATTTTACAATTGTACATCAAGAATTGTCTTTCAAATTTATGATTTAGATCGAACAATTTTTTTTCTCTTTAATTAATTCCTATCAGTCATATTTTTAACATTTGGAAATTACTCAATCAATCTATTGAAGTTAATATCAAATCATGATTAGTAGTCATTAATGTTAATTTGCTATTTCTGTCCTTGCCTCCATCTTTCGGTAGTTCCGCCAAAATTAGGCTGACCAAGGCTCACCAAATGTCCCTAAGTTGTTGTTACCCTACATCTTTGTTAGCTATGAATAGAGGGAGAATCTCTAGCCTGACATTATGGCCGGGATCACTGTTTGCACAACACTCGTTCTAGACGTGTTTCAACTTGTTTTTCCTCTTCTAAATTTAATAGAGTTTGTTTAATTTCTATGTTTGTGGTTTTACAATTACATGTGCAAATATAATTTTTACCAAAACTTTTGGACTAGGACAATGAAAAGTCACTTCAAAACAATTTTTAATATTTTTTTGATCAACATTAAATTTCTCTTCACCATTATCTTTTTACAAATGTTTGATTAATAATAATATTATTATATTACTATTATTTCTCTCCATATTACTATTCAAGAAACTAGATGCTATACGTCCTTGATTTCCATTCTTTGTTTAGCCCAATTGGTGGGTCCATAGGGACTATGTTTTGCAAGGCTTTGATTGCATTTTATACTCCTCTTGGCTAATGGCGGGTCCACCTTGTACGAGACACTATAAATTGCTTGAGATCTAAGTGATGATATGTATTGCTTGATCAAATTTCTGCCTTTCATTATCATATACAAGGCCCTTTAATGCATTGACGGGTCTGACCAATCAGGGGTCACCCCTTTTACTTTTCCCGCTTCTTGCTATCTTTTTTTGCTTCTTATTTATCCATTCTGCCCATATATGCATCAAGTTTTTTAAATTATAATTTCTATTTCGAGATTTGTGCCGACACTGTAGGATTTCTTTATAACACCATTTCATTCCTCTCATCTCTGAAAGAGTATTGCTATTTTCTGCAGTCTATAATAGTTAGGTTTACCAACACCAAGTATTTATGTCTCTAATAGCAGAGTTGACAAGTACCTGATAAACCCTTATTACAATGGCTTAAGTAATTTCCTTAATACTAATAGTTGATTGTAGAAATTATGATACTCCGGTTTCGCTCCAATACTTGGTGCTCCTCTTGGCATACAAACTGAACTATCAATTTATTTTGCTGGATAACAATGATTCCAGAATTGGCTGTGATTGCTTTAGATCAGAGTCAAGGTTGAGACGACGTTCTCACAAGTATACCAGCCTTGCTCAATAATGGAGCCTGACCATTTATCAATTACTAGTATTCAATGGAAGGAGAGCTACCACTTCTCATTGAGAGAGGTATTACTGTAAATTAGGTTCATGTTCCTCCTCATTATATGCCATTGCCATTACCAGTAAAAACTGTTATGGGTAGTAGGTATGCTCCAATCCAAGGCCACAGTGATACTGGGATCTTATCCAACACAATTCAATAATGGTATTGAAAGAACTGTGCAAATAGAGGAATTAGTTGCTAGGATCAAAAAGCGTCTAGCAAGGAGATTTAGGGAGGAAATTGTTTGTAAGTGGACCCAGATACGCTCGCAATGCTAAAAATCATTCAAGGAATGTTTAGAGGGAAGGATCTGGTTTGTGTAATTCACATATAACCTTGTATCCGTGCACATTGGAACATGTATGAAAGAGCTATTCTTTGCCCCCCAAATCCATAAACAAAGGCATCTTCATACATTTTCAAATATCTTGTCTTTGTTCTTATGTAATCATCTATTTTGTATATTTTTCTGAATATAATCTAATGTTTGTGGTAATAAATTCTTTGATTATTTATCTTTTTTTTTTTTCACAAGATGGTAGGATCATTGCTCTTGTCCCAGAACATTATTTTATAAATCCAAACCTTTGATATCTTTCTCTATTTTTGATGATCCTTTTCAATACTTGATATTCCATATATATGCCTTCACATAGTCATGTGCTTTCATTATTAATATTAAGTATATTATATTGACAAGGAAATTATATTTAATTATATTATTATACATATTATATATTATTTTAATGATTATATATTATATTAAGCTCTTGCAACACACCGGTAAATTGTGAGCCTCTTATCTGAGAGATCTTCGGTTCGACTCTCTACAAACTTAAAAAATAATAATAATTAATCACATCAGATAATAATAATGAATTTTGGCTTCGGCCTCTTACTGATAAAAAATAATATAAATTATGTTTCTTATTATTAATAATATTATTTTAACTATTTATAATATTGTTATTTTAATATATAATTAAGATGCGATTATCATATACTATAATATTAAAAATAGTTGATATATATATATATATATATATATATATATATATATATATATATATATATATATATATATATATATATATATATATATATATAATGATACGTAATAATATATATTTTCATCTTAGTATAATTATATTATTTTATAATACATTATCGATCATTTTAATATTATAAACTTTATAACTAATAACTTTTTTTATTATTAAATCATATTTCAAGGTGGGGATATCATAGCTAGACTAAGAAATCACAATAGAAGAAATACCTAGAAGTTGAAACACCACAAAGTTTTGCATGCTACACCATACAAATATATGCAAGTCATATGCTTGTTTATGTAAGTACATGCAACATAGAAAAAATCACATATGTGCACTTGCTAGCACAAACAACACTTATACCAAACGAAAGGGAAAAATGAACCCCAAAAAATATCTAAGATACAATGTGACCTTCAATATCTTATGTTTGTTTTAATAATAAGATTTTAACAATTTGATACATGCATGTAGTAATAAGGGGAGAAAATGAGAATAGTTAATTCCCCATCACATTAATAATTAGAGGAAAGATAATGTAGTTTATAAATCTAAAGAAACTTCTTCCATGTAATAGATGTAGATATAAGATTGACTACTGGGGGGGGTGGGGTGAATTGGTTATCACCAAGTTTAACTTTTGACAACTTTCAATAATGTTTACCAATAATATTCAGCTTTGCCTATATCACTTTTATTTATTAAATATATTCACACAAACCAATAAAAGTAACACCAATATTTATCTCATGGAAACCCAACTTGGGTGAAGACCACGACGTGAGAATGAAACTCACAAATATTGTACTCTTCTGGAATACACTCTATTAGGAGCTTGCTTGATTAAGGGTTACAAACACTGTCAAGTGTACCTTATCAAAAGATTTTCCTCTAGATCTGTTAGGATCTTTACTCTGTTAGGAGTAACCTTGCTAAAGGATTTCAAACTCTAATCTAAGAATGATAACCTGTTAAAGGTTTTATAGTAGACTGATTAGGGCCACCCTTTCAAGGGATTTCAACTATTACAATGGTAAGAAGCTAACATACATAAAATGATCTATAGATTGCACTGCCTTTCTATATTAGATCCTTTAAAGCTCTTCAATACAATAACATACCATTAACTATCTTCTACTTTGATCACAACTCACTTAATTCTTATGTGCTTTGATAGCTCTATCTACAACCTCTACTCTACTTCCTTTTCCATCCACACTTCTTCCAGTCATGATGTCTAAACTTGTCTTCTTTCTTTCCCTTAAGTATATCACAAATCATGAAAACCCTAAACCTAGATCCAATGATGATAATACCATCCTTTCGTGTAGAAACTTCTCAAATAATCTTCTTTGCCTTAACCTAATGCTGACTTTGACTTTTGTCGCTACTCCGATAAGTCCTCCTTTGATAGTTTGAAAGGCAATTGTATCACTAGCATTACTTCCATTATTTATTCCAACTGTTACTCGATAAACTTCCTCTTACTATTCTTTCTTTGCGCCCTTCTCATCTTCTGTGAATAATATAGGTCTTCTAAAGATATGGTAACAAGTTAAAGTAATATGCCAAACATTTTGACATCAATGATAAATAATATAACTGATGAAAATTCAACTCATAGGTTTCCTTTCTTCATCAACAACTTGTAGATCAATTATGCCAACAATAGAATGTAACTAAACTCTTAACGATTTCAACACTTAGTGTTGGTTAAGTAATAGTTTTGTTATTGTCCCCACCAAGGTTCAAAACCCTATTGAGTCATTAGGATCATAGGCTTGTGTATTTGCTAGTCCAATGTGCTTGTGGGTTCAAGCCCTAACTTTGTTAGTTAGGGATAAGGTCTCCCATTTGTGGTCTCATTATTCATAGCTCTTGGTCAAAAGCATTTCACATAGAACTAGAGGGGATTTTGGGCCATTGTCACAAGTCAAATTAATTTTTTTACCAAATATTCATTAAAATGAATCTCTTAAAGAATATGAAATACAAAGAATGAAAAAAAACACAGGAAAAAAAATAAACATTGATATATTTGTGGGAAACCTTTCAAGACAAAGAATTCCCACACTCTAAAACATCAAACCAATGTATTAATAAGCTATAAAATATTACAATACAAATGTTGTATCTAAGATATTACATAGAAATTACATCTTTCTCTTTTGAAGGAAATATAATAGCGTAACTTAACTAAGAATTCTCCTCACTCTATAAACATTATATTCAATATATAGATTTTAAAATGCAAATAAAATATTCATGTCGAGATCCACAAGGTGAGAGTCTTTTAGATGCAAGATACTCCTTGACATGTATACAATAATCTTGCATTTTAAGCACCATCATAAATGGAATGCACCCATAAGAGAATCTCCAATCCTAATACCTTCCTCAACATGCATACAACCTTCTTGACATGTAGAGTGCTTGTTTGTCTACGTGTGTACACTTATATGAGAGTCGTTATCATAAAAAGTGTTATACTTTTCTCTTACACCATCACAAGCGATCATTTATCAGTGTGTCATAAATTGTTGCATAATTTGTCACAATTTTTTGTAAATATGAGACATCGCACAAAGATGACATCACCATATGTTTCACCAAATGACACACCTACATCCATAATTAACGATTCTACATCATCTTAGTCATCTCCATGTAGAATGACATTGATAGGATGATATCAATAACTAATTGGTGCCACAAAATTACATGATATTAGTGGGCATATAAATAATTAGCCAATTAATTAAATGATAGAACATATATATAGGTAAATGGTCGAAGCCTAGGTTATTTTTTATTATTATTAAGATTAATTGTTATTATGTGATAATCGCAAGTAGATTTGAACCCAAGACCTCTCCGATGAGAGGCTCACAATTTACCGATGCATTGTAGGCTCTTGCCTATATATATATATATATATATATATATATATATAACATGGTAGATCCTTTCTAATTATATTTTACTCACTATTAGAAGGCACATGATCGTCATGGTGAGTACGTGTAAAGAAAATAAACATGTCTAATAAAACTGGCAAGAGCCAAACAATCTTATAAAGGAGATGAAAGGTAATACAGGGTAAAATAATCTCCATACAAAACACATTTGCATTCAAAGACTAAAAATATCATTAGTATATCAAATATGGACACATCATGTGTTATTAAAAGATCAAAACATGTTAACCATGCAAATTATCCACAAATAAAGATTTAGGGCCAAAATGATAGATATATTAGGGTGACAAGTTGTGAAGAGAAATAAATCAGCACATTAAACCAAACTCTAATCATAGTAAGTATATATAAATCAAATTTTAGGAGACATGAAATTAGTCAACAAATAAAGATTATACTAAATCTTAAAATCATATATTGATAAGGAGGTTAGAGGAAGCTAGGTAATGTAAAAGCATAAAGGTTCACCCAAAAGGAAATAAAAGTTTCCTAAATGTTTTATCTACATTAATTAATCAATGCAAAAGATACACATCTAAATTAATCCAAACAAGAAATATGAGAACACTGAATATTATAATATTGACTACTAAGTATAGATGTAAATGTGAGGATTAGAATGCTTAACACTCTAAATGATGGCGTAGTAAATAATATTGTTGATGCATTGGCATTTGTAGATCGAAGGCTTATAAATGTCTTTGTTTATATTTCTCCTTAGGATTAAAACAAGCAATCATCTATTTGGTGGATTACATCTTGCTTAATTTTAAGGGACATGTTCCTCTAGGTCAAGCTGATTGATTGAAACAACTTTTGTGAGCATGGAAATGATCAAGCAAAGTCATCTTCAAACGTGCAAATGGTCTAGAATGATTGGGAAAACTTAAGTTGATTTTAGGTGACTCAATTGAAGCATTTCTTGCATGCTCTTTTCTTATAAACAAACGATAACTCAATGAACAAGTGAGCACAATTGAATGACTTTTGAATGTAAGGGCATACCAAATAATTATAGAGCACATGTTTAGCTTTCTTTACGCAAGTAACTAGGAAATAAATGGGTGTTATTTAACAAAAGTTTTGATTAGAATTATAAATACCAAGGGTTAGATTTTGGGTTCAAAGTGACTCTTGTTTCTATGGGATTGACCCAAGGCAATAGTTATTAGAATCAACGTGAAAATGAATATCTAAGAATAAACATAATAAATAGATTATCAAAAAGAATTTATACGAATACATATATGTATGAATAAAGTGGGGAACAAATACACTTGAACACATAATTTTTTAAAGAGAAATAAGTTCAATATTATATTAAATTGTCTATTTATAAAAAAATGTAGTAACTCTGTCTAGTTATATCAAACTTAAACAACAACTTCTTCCTACAATTTTATGTGTTTGACATTTTGTCAAACACTTGGCATGCTTCTCGGATATCACAGAATATAAAGTTTCAAATTCAAGCTACATAATGCAATCAATCCTCACAAGAAATTAGATGAATGCCAATTTTCAATATACGATTCTGGCCTATAAATGTCTTGCAAATTAATAATCTTTGGAATGACAAGGTTTCACATTTAATTTCTAAGTTCATTTAATATGCTTTTGCTCTAATAATATGCACAACAATTATTTATTAACGCCAAGAACCTGATCATATAATGCCAGTCCTTTGCATTGCCTTGTGGGATAGTAAAAACACCAAAATAATGAAGTTGCTAGACTGGGATGTCAGTGCAACTCCCTTCCACTGCCCTAGCCGCCTTTGATTTCAATTTCTAGCCCCAAGAAATGAATCTTACAAGTTTGCAACTATATTTCAGTTCCCAATTGTTGACCGCAAACAATTCAGATAATTGTCGAGCCTCCCAATCAAAACACAGACACTCAAACAAAACACAAGTGAAGCATTCAAGTTGTTGGGCTTGCAAACATGATCCTCCTATCACCAAACACTACTCCCAGACAATCCACCCAACCTTGAATATGGGCGTTCCCTCTCTAATGTGAATTTTTTAATATTAGTGAGTCTACATGTGATCTTAGGGTCAAAATGATAGCCTCAAATTTCTCCAAATTGCACCCCAACTTTATTTGCCATAATTGGATGTGCAAACACAATTAACTTCCTTCAGTAAATTGGTCTCCTTAGCCACAATAGTCATAGTAGGAGAAAATAACAAATCTATTTGCAAATGCAATTCCTAAACCACTTTTAGGATTTAATCTTTCAGCAAGACAATAACTCCCAGTCATTGGAAACACAATTAGGGAGATATAATAAGTATTCAGAATATCACAAATCACTACACTTCAACAGTGAAATGCCCACTCAACTTTAGACTCTTATACCACATCAAGGGTGAAGAAATAAGAACTCAGGAAAAAGCCACAAAGGCAACAAAAGCAAATTATTTTTTAAGCGTACTTTTCCCAATGAAATGAGCTCCTATTTATAATCTTTTGTTTACCAAAGTTTCCTAAAAAACTCCACTTCAGAAATTGTGGAAGTTTCCCAAAAGAATTCAACACTTCAAACTTTCCTAACACACTTTTAAAAAAATCTCTTAATGACATTATTATAATAAAATAAATATTATAATAATAATGCAACTCAATAATTAATGAATAAATAAGAGCTCATGCAATTATTAACTTTATTTACTATAGGTGACAACCAACTGCCCAAAGCCATCCACTTTACTGCCATAAATAACGTGCCAAAAATAGACTATCCACCAAAATTCAAATCTTGACCTAATCAAAATTTTAGATGACCTTTACAAAAATCCTATTCTTAACACCACTTTTCTTACCAAAAGATAATTATACCATCCACCCCAATTCAAATTCAAATCCTCACCTAATCAAAACTTCGACGAACCTTTAAAGTGTAAATCGCCAAAATTCAAATTCGAGCCTTGACCTAATCAAGAGTTTAGAAGAACCTTCACAAAATTCCTTGGAAATCATTTTTTTCAAATCTTGACCTAATCAAAATTTTAGATGACCTTTACAAAAATCCTATTCTTAACAACACTTTTCTTACCAAAAGATAATTATACCATCCACCCCAATTCAAATTCAAATCCAAACCTAATAAAAAACTTCGACGAACCTTTAGTGTGTAAATCACCAAAATTCAAATTCGAGTCCTGACCTAATCAAGAGTTTAGACGCAAAATTCCACGCTTGAAGATCATTTTTCTTTGCCATATAACTATAAATGAGAGGTATCATTGCCAGGACAACGTGAATCTTGATTACTCGGAAACTTTACGGGAAGGGAACACAACACTCTAACGAAATGGAAATGTATATATATCACAATTTATGATGTTCAGGGACAAGAGTTCGAATTACTGTAGGAGCATAATCTTCACCCAAAGGCAGTTGGACTTCAGGAACATCACTCTGCAATCATTTTCCACCTGCCTCTTAAGTGGGTTATTTTTTATCTATGGAATCCCATGCTCTGCACTTCTTGCCAAATGTCCTCGTCAGCAATAGTCATAGATGTGTACATAACAAAAGTTGGTATTCAAAATGCTTCCCATTGCCTTTTAGGGTGGCTGCAAAGAAACGCTCTTTTCTAAAATACATGCCTGCCCGACATGTTTTAGTAACAATGCACAATGAGAGCTGGAATCATAGAATGCATAACAGAGAAAGTAACGCCCAGTATAGAGCCGCATGCTTTGGGAGCGAAAGCAGCCAGAATATCAAAGGCAATTGCTCTGAATTAAATGTAGAAATTGTAGAGGAAAGTGATGTAGACATAATGGCTTTTAAAGAAAATGTATCTAATGGCAATGTGGGGAATGCATCTCAAGAGGGAGAGATTGGAAACCTATCAGAGAGGGGTTTTACTGGGAAAATGAAAGAGAGTAGTGTAGATGGATTGAAGTTTATGGATACTTCTCAAAGTGTGTGGCAACAGATGAAGGATGTGGTCATGTTTGCAGGGCCTGCTCTTGGAATATGGTTATGTTCGCCTCTTCTTAGTCTCATTGATACAGCCGTCATTGGGCAGAGCAGTTCTTTGGAGCTTGCAGCATTGGGTATGTGTCGCTTTCTACAATTTTTTTTAAAATATGGTGCTCAAGTGTTTTAAAATAGGTTATGATATGGTTAAGGGAATTATTCAGGATGACCCTGGGAACCATTCATACCTTAAAAATCCTAAAAAAAAAACTAAACACAAATGAAATATCGCTAGATATGTATCATTAATTAATTTATATACATTATCTCAGAAAATTAAATAGATCCTTGATAAATGATTTCCATCATTGTAATTTACATATATTTATTATTAAAGATTGGTAGTTTACCAGCACATTGGTATTTTACCAGCACATTGGTAGATGGTACATGTAAGAGAAATAGATTAATATTGAAATAAAATTATATTTATAATTTATTAAAAAATCATGAAAATAAATATTTAAATATTTATAAGTAAAATATGATATTAAATATTGAATTAATAATTTTTCTTATAAATATTTCTATATTCTTTTATTTTGAATGAGATTATAGTTGTAATATGAGTTTGAACATTTTCTTAGGATTTTACATATTAGAAGCAATTTGTGCAAAAAAAAGGGAATGATTCTACATATTTTAGATCAAGATGAGTGATGCGATTTCATGCATGATACTATAATTTAATCTTGTTAATCACCATCACTCAACAATAATATAGTGAATTTTTGTATGATAAACATTTCATTTATAATTCAAGGATAAAGATTAAGTGAAGTATTAAAAAATAAAAAATAACAAATAACATTTTATGGAAATCTCACTTGTAATTTTTGGTAAAGAAGAATTTAGTATTTAATGAGAAATTTGGTGGAGCATATTGTGGGAATGAACTTTTTTTCTAAAGCAAGGAGTCTTTTTTTTATGCTGTTGTCTTCCTTTTTGGTCTTTTCATAATGCTCAAATGTGATTTGATAAAATATTCTTAATTGAAGATTTTACATGAGATATTACGGAAAATGTCAATCTTGTGCTTTCTATTGATCCTATATCAATAGTAGCTTTAGAACTATGTGATTTGTGTCTTGACAATGTCCAAACCAATTTGTGATTTGTGTATTGTCCATGCGGAAACCATTTTTAATGATATTTGTATTGTAGAACCAAGTTTTTGCTTAGAAGATGTCAAGAAAATAAACAAAAATGAAATATCATTATTGCATCTCTTATACATACCAACCATGAAAGAAAATAAGCAAAAAAGAAATATTATTATTGAGGGTTGGCACAACAACTAGTATCTGCACCACTCAATATTAGGAGAGATGTGTAAGGTCCTCAATTTTCGAGTATCCAAATTTCCTCTAGATTACAATTTTTTATCAAAACAAGAAGGGTTTAGAGATACCTTTCACTTTGATTGAAGTCCTGCAACATTGTTAGGGATTATTTATTATCATAACTCATGGATTTCTTTAATTAGAAATAAGCAAATATGAGGAATGTAAATCAAATCGATAGATTGCTAGAATTAATTTCAAAATAACTCAATCATAGAAGTGATAAGTGTTGGGTGGATATTTTGCGACCGACAGTTTGGGTAAAATTCAGTCACAAAATAGGTAGATCAGCCACAATGTGTGAGATGGAGTCTCTTCTACCTTAAAGGGAAGGCTCCCCCATCTCACTGTTCCTTGGATCAACTCAAGGTAAGCAAGAAGTTGAGAAATTTGAAAAGGTATTACCAATATTCATTCCTCTTAACTTTTAAAAAAGAATCCACTTACCCACGGAGCTAGTAATGAGCAAGATGAAAGCTTGAACTACACTTCTATCTAAAGTTGTATATGGTGATACTGATAATTAGCACTAGCTTAAAGGCTAGCTGAAAGCGTACCAGTTTGGCTCTAATTCCGGTCTTAATCTATGCTATAAGAATGATCTTTACTATTGGGGTAGAAAGACTTCTAGAAGTAAAGAATTCTAACTATTTTTGTGAATTAAGGAGGAGATACAAGCTATAGTCAAGGCTGCTAGTCTATATATCTCCACAACCGTTCCCAGTCAAAGCTTCGGCTCTGATTGCTTCCTAACTCTTTATATTCAATTATCAAGAATGCACAAACACATGAATCAAAGATAACAAATACAAATCACAGTCAAAGCTTCCAACTTGGACAAGTCACAATTGCACTCAATCAAAGTTCAGCTTCAATTGTTTCTTTGTATTCACTTTTCTTTCAAAATGGTACTACACAATCAAAGTTATGCTCACAGAATTTCTCTAGAGCTCTCTTGCATACAATAAAAGATGATTTTTACAATGCGGGGGAACTCTTTAATATAGGCAAAAGAGTCGAGAAAAAGATGGAGGAAAAAATGGGAGCAACTCAACCAACTTTGACTCAATCTAACTAACAAGAGAAATTATTGGATTACATGTCATAAGGACATGCAAATCGTATTAGATGTAATTACACAATTTTTTGCAATACATCCTCTCTAACTACATGCATGAAAAGAAATAAAAAGATGAAAATAGAGGGAATAATCTTAAGGATTATTCTGAAGTGCCTTGTATCTGGCGATGTAGTCACACACTGTAGGAAGATCTGAGATCTCCATTGATTTTGATATGGCCTCAATCCTAATTGTATCGGTGTATGTTGATCTTACAATCTTGTAGTTTGCTACAATCGAATCCAATAGATGCTTTGCCTCTAATTTTTATGCTGCAAATCTATTCATCGTTTGTGAGCCAAATTCCTCAGAATCAAGTTCATCATTGGCTCTGCTTGCGTATTCTGAAGTCATTTCTTCAGCTGGAATCAAATTATCATTCTTGGTGAGAACAACACATCCTATTTGTTCTAAATTGCATACAAGATCTGTCTCAAATGTCTGACAGTCTTCCAAGGATGTCTGCAATTTGGTCAATAGTTTTCCCAATGTCTCTTCCTTGTGTCCCATGAGACCCTGGCATCTATAAAACATCTTTGAAGACAAAATAACTTCACATGCCACCATGGCATCCAAATTAGTATTGGCTATTTCATCTCAATCTACCAAAAGTCCTTTTAGAGTACTGACTTCTTGATTCATAGAAATAATCAAGTCGTGTATAGTTTCTTCAATTTCTCTAATGCGTTCAAGAACTTTGACTGCATCTTTGGTGGCCTACACTCCTTCTGAGACAACTTCTCCAAACCTAGTTTTGACTACTTAAATCAATTTTCTCTCCTTAGTTGTATGGGAAGTAGTAGCTGTAGGCTGTGATGATTGCTGTCGAATAACATCATTAAGGCGAGTGACCTCCTGCTTGAGCTGATTCTTCTTCTCCCACAGCTCATGATTGCTCTTTCATACATTAGCAAATGCATCATGAGCATCTTGTAAACAACCCAATCGTGATTGCATACCAAGTTCGATTTTGGTGAACTTGTAATCCAAACAGTTAAGTTCTTCAGCTGGTTTGTACACCAATAGTTCAACAACCTCTAAAAATTTAGTATTATCAGAATCAACTACGATCCTTGAAACAATCTTATCTTTCAAAGCTTTAGACTTGGCTTTCTTAATAGGAAGATTATCTGGGGGTAGCACAATCTTCCTTCTCTTTATAGTAATCTTGCCCAACCAAGCAGGCAAACTAAAACCTTTACCTGATGAATCAAGGACAATAGCAATTAGCAATCTTGATTGTATTTCCGTGGTGATTGAACATGCTTCAATTTGTACTGTTGTACCGAGAGGTGCCTAACGAGAAGATTTTGTCATGAATGCTTGAAAGCCAGTTATTGAAGTATCAAGTTGGGAAACTTGACCTTCCGTGAATGTTGGGGAATCTTCAAACATATTCCCCAAATTCTCACATTGCTTAGCTGTGAGAATAGGAGTCATTGAAGAGATATGAAGTGCCAATGTGTTCATCTCCGAGGTAGGAATGGTAGATGTGAAAACAATAGAGAATGAATCCACGTCATCATCTATGACACCTAGAAAAGGTGTTTCCCTGAATGGGTGGACCTGGCTGATTTATTGGTCGTGGAGGAGATATGATCATAACCTCTCCTTCCTCTTCATCAGATTCTTCTTCAGATGCAGTTTCTTCTTCAACTTCTTCCTGAATTGGTGCTTGAGAGGGCTATTGAGATGACTTCGACCCCTTTCCACCATTCAACTTAAACTTAAGGGATTTAGCCGGAACGGATGAAGATGCACCATCTTTGCTTAAAATTTCTAATTGGGATTTCCTTCCAAGTGGTCCAAAACTCCCACAGTCTACTCCGAGCTTAGGATTCACCATTTTTAGGCCTTTTGACTTTTAACCATTTATTGGTATTTACCAAGATAGATTGGAATCTATCAAAAATGGATATGCCTTCTTTCAGCTGCTACTATATAGTTAAAGGACATTGCTTGTCAAAACCAACACGATGGTATTTCGGATCAAGAATATTACCATCATCTTCAATTTGGAGATTGGATGGGATTTCGAGCATGTTAAGATCAATGATCTTCTGCAAAGCGAGTATGCAGTAGTCCATTCTCATGATATCCAGCTTCGTGTGTAGGTCAATCCATATGTCCTCTATGCGATGGACATGGGTAAACGCTTTCTTGATCATTGAGTGCATCCCTCGATAATCAAAACCATACCTCGCCTTGAACCTCTTTAATGTGATAAGTTGAAGTTCTGCCTCCATATTTTTTGCCTTGTAGACTGAATTGATCATATATTGACCAATTACCAAGGATTTGGCTGTAGTGATACCTAATCTCAACCTATGTTGAACATTTTGATATGACTGCTCTTCCATGAGCTGTCTGGCTAATTCCATTAGTATGGTCTTATTTGCAACATATCTTGGCAAAGTATATGGCTCTCCTTTGAAATAGCCAACTCTCAAATAAGTGAAAGTTGGAAACTATAGAAAGATAACACCAAATTGATTAACTCTATTCTAAGCTTCATCTGACACTCGCATTGTTTGTCAAACAAACACCAAAAATATCCAAAAAATGCATCTTGGACTCCTGTAGTGATATTTGCTATGCGACAAGGTGATTTGATCATAATAGTCCTAGATAGGAACTTGTAACCGATCTCCTTTGGTGGAAAGACCTGAGAAAGATCCCATGGATGCAACTATGTAAACTAGGTAGGAGTTCATGTAGAATGGCACTGAGGTTCCTTCATTAAGAAACTACTCACAAATAGTAGTACCAATAAGTTCTCCCTAGAAGATAAGTTCTTCATTATCAAAGATTTGGAGAATGAATTTATACATCCATGGCTCGAAGTCATTAGAATCTTTGAGACTGCATATCCTACTAAGAAGAGTTATCAAGTCTTTGCATTCTGAATTGAAGTTTGACCTATGAATGGTTTGAGGCCGCCTTGAAAAATTGCTTCTTTTGACCTTTAACCAATATGCACTTGTATATTTTTGATAATCCACCCTCTTTCATTCCATAATTCCAAAGACATATCCTTTGACAAGTCTATGCACTCTACATTTGGAGGAACTTTAAAGATTTGTTCAATAACCTTAGGGTCAAGGCTAAGAATAACCTTTCCATTTGCATTTTTTATTGTCCTGGTCTTTGCATTGAAATTTCGTGCACAACCCAAAACAAATTCTGGTTCCAAGGCAGCCATAGGGAAAGTAGACACCAAGTGAATA
Source organism: Cupressus sempervirens (assembly GCA_028749045.1). Taxonomy (NCBI): domain Eukaryota; kingdom Viridiplantae; phylum Streptophyta; class Pinopsida; order Cupressales; family Cupressaceae; genus Cupressus; species Cupressus sempervirens. Next base: position 286,548,003 of record CM053783.1, on the reverse strand, counting down.
TTACTCTTCTTGATGCGTTTCATTTCATGAGTCGAAAGAGATTCAACCCTTTGCAAGAAATCAGCCATGTCAATGTGCCTGATCTCTGTGTTAGAAACATTATCAAGAGGTGATGAAACTTGAGATGTAGTCGCATGAGCTAACTCATTGTCGTATGGGCACTTCATCTTTCCTTTGGATTTTGAGGATGAGGGCATATCTTTTGCTGCAACATCAAAATTCCCAAATGTGAACACATCATTAGAGGATATTGATTCCATAAAGACATCAATTCTAGATCAGCAACAAAGAATCTATGAAGGGAAAAATGCTTAGAGTATGAATCAAATACTCAAAGATCTTGTGTAATAATCTTTGAATGGCATATGCAAAGGCTGAAATGTGATTCAGGGAGATGGAAATATGTGAGTGAAGGATGAGTACTTGTATAAATGCTTTGAGGAATGAAAGTGAGATGCATGGGAATGTGTGTAAATGTTAACTTTTGATTGTAAAAGTGCGACCTTTAGTCAAAATCAGGTTCTCTAGATGCCATTACATATAAAGTGTTTTACATGTATTCATGACTTGATACAATCATGTAATGAGGTTCAAAGAATGATATTACGTGTAAATGCATATGAAGGATGAAATTGCATGTAAATGAGGATGGAGAGTGAGATTACATGTAAATGCGGATAGAGGATGCAATTACCTGTAATTGCTCTTGGAATGTAATTGTTTGAGAAAAAGGTTAATTTAATTTCATTAATTAAATTACCTTTTCTTCCTTCTTAAGATTTTGCTTTATTCGCTTTTTGCATTCTCTATTTAATAATTAATTAGTAATTATTAAATTGCTTTTACCTTTTAAGTTACCTTTTGTAACTTATTAGGTTACCCTTTTCGGGTTTTGATCTCCTTTTATAAGGATTGATCTCTTTGTAATTCTTTATCTTTTCTTTACCTGAGAATACAATTTGCATGTTTTCAGAGCAAACCCTTGCCTCTTCTTGTCTTTTTCTTCTCTGTGACTGGTTTTCTACATGCAAGTATTCGAGGGCTTTGTGGATTTGATTTGCATATTTGCTCAAATCCTTCATGGTATCAGAGCCAGATCTGCTGTAACTTGTTTGGTATTTGGAGAAAAAGAGAGAACAAGGGTTTGATGGATCAGATCTGGAGTTTTTCGAGTATTTCTTGAGAAAATAGGGGGTCACTGATTTTTGGAGTAGTTTGAGGCCAAGTGGACTTCACAGATGGATCTAGAAGGCATCAAAACCCCTGTTTCCATATAAAGTTCATCTGTTTTGGACATCGTTGATCTGGGAGGCAATTGTTTTTGCCTAGAAGGCCGTACGACCTCTTGCACGCACTCCGAGGCATTTTTTTGTGAAAAATCACAAAAAAATTATTATTTTTGGTTTTTTGGCTACTACGGTTAGCAAAAACTGCTAGTGGCCACCAAAACCACTAGTGGTTGCAGTAAAGCTCCAGCGGCGACCGCTAGCGGTCTCGTAGACTGCCGTGGCTCGGTGACTACTGCGGCTCCTTCGCCACCTTCTGCGAGTTCCCACCAGTGGTGCCTCCCGTCCGCCATCGCCGCTAGCGGACCTCCCTCCCTCCACTGCCACCGTGGCTCCGTCGTCCATAGTGCTGCCAAGCCGCCGCTCAGCCGATGGCGCCTTTTTTTAAAAGGTTTTTTAATTTTTTTTTTTTATTAAAAAAATATTTTTTTTATGCATTTCTAGGGGCCCTATTGGTTTTTTCGCTGTAACTTGAGCATACAAATGTCTTTTTTTCGATCCGAAAGAAGTGCCGGAAAGCTGGTTCTGAGATGGAGACAATGGTACAGGAGTTTTCTGGTTTTGATGCAGTTTGGTTACTTGTTTGGGCAATCAAAGCCGGGTGTTCAGTTTTTCACTTTGAAGGGCATATTTTGAGTGTCCCTCCGTTTTTCGAAAACGTTATATTTTTGGAAAGCTGGTTCAGTCCTCTTTTCAAAAATGCTGGTTTTTCTTCCAAATTCTTTTCCATGCTCTTTCTATCATGTGTTTTACTTTATTGCTCTATGGTGGATATCTTGGGTATATCAGGTCCAAGGATCATTTTTGTGGCATAGGATCTCTTCTTTTGGGCTGTACTATCTGTTATATCAGCTCTTTGCCCTTTCTGATCATTGTTGATATTATTTGTAAGTAGATTTATGCAATCGCACTGAGATAAAGTGCCACTTCTTGCATTTTCAGGATCTTTCTCATCATTGTGACTTATTGTACTCACACTACATTATAAAATGCCATGTGGGAATAATTGTTTGCCTTTTAGTGCCCTCTTCCTTTTTTAAGTGAGTGTCCCTTTCATGATATTAGCCCCATGATGTGTCGATGACACATGCCTTTTATAGGTGTCTGTACCTCTTTCTCACTCTCAATGTTCTTGGTTCTTTCTGTTTTGCAGGAGATGTTGGCCCACTTTCTTAGTTTCCTATCACCTCACCCTTATCTGCATTGGGGGGGTTCTTCTGTTGTTTCTCATGCTTCCTTGGTTCAATTGATCAGCTCTTCAGGCTTTGGTGTTTCATGCCATTTGTATTTTCGAGTTCAGTTGTTTGCCTTTGTTTGCCTCCTGATTCGATGCAGATTACAGTCTTCTCTACCTGGTCAGGTTCTATTTCTGAGGAAGTTCTACAAATTAACAGTTTCTTTTTGACAGAATTTGCAACTTCTACATGCTTCAGTGGTTTTCTTCATGATTCCTCCTGTTCCTATCTTCTGGAACAATTCCTCTAGATGGAGGCTTTTGCAATCCTTCACTAGGTTTTCAGCTATCACTTTTTGGAGTAGAGTTTTTCCCACTGGGTTTTCTCTATTTCTCCGTTTCATAGAGATTTTGTTGTGATTGGGTACCTCATTAGGCCTTGTTGCCAGGACCCAAGTTTGCTTTCAACATTGCATTGTAGTTTCCTTGCTCTTTTTGCATTGTTCGTAATTGCATTGTTGCTCATCTTAAGGGGGGGGGGGTGTTAGAGAAAAAGGTTAATTTGATTTCATTAATTAAATTACCTTTTCTCCCTTCTTAAGATTTTACTTTATGCGCTTTTTGCATTCTCTATTTAATAATTAATTAGTAATTATTAATTAATTATTAAATAGCTTTTACCTTTTGGGTTATCCTTTGTAACTTATTAGGTTACCCTTTTCGGGTTTCGATCTCATTTTATAAAGATTGATCTTTTTGTAATTCTTTGTCTTTTCTTTATCTGAGAATACAATTTGCATGTTTTCAGAGCAAACCCTTGCCTCTTGTCTTTTTCTTCTCTATTACAAGTTTTTTACATGTAGGTATTTGAGGGCTTCGTCGATTTGATTTGCATATTTGCTCAAATCTTTTAGTAATTGCATATGAAAGGAATTGATGCAGTGTGCCTTGGCATGTAATGGTGGATGTGGAGTGAAGTGAAATAATGTACTTAAGTTCTTGGAAAAGAATTTGCAACTTCTTCAACAAGAGAAAAATGAGAAAGCAAGCAAACAAACAATGAAAACAAGCACAAAACAAACACATACCTTTGCTCTTATACTCAAACATGTCAACAAGCAAGTTGCTTTCAAGTGCAAATTTAAATTTGGAGTTTGGGGAAAATCCAAATAGGTGAAAATGAAAGTTCTTATCATATTTAAAGGCAAAATGCACGTTTCATGGTATACCTTTGAACAAGTATGCAACATCAAGCTAAAATATGCAAGAAAATAGCAAGATAAGCATGAATTAATGAGCAAGATTGAAAATGTCCACTTACTTGGAGATCAAAGAGCCAAAATAGCAAGATTTATAGACTTGAAGACCAATTCTCCTTCAAATCCGGATTAAGAAACAACTATTCGACTTCCTCCACATTTGCAAGCAATGTATAATTAATGAGCATTCAATGGTTGGATTTGGCATGAGAATGCTAAAAACATGGTCAAAGATCACCAAACATAAACTGTTTTTGCTCAAAACTGAACCCTTGGACATTTTTTGGAAAAAACGTGTTCTTGAGATGCAATATCACGAGTCATTTTTGTCATTTGAGGGCAAAAACATGATCTTAGAAACCAATAATATGGATCAAAATGCCCAAATGACTCTTCTTTGGTCCAAAACGTGATCAATAATGCCAAGAGATAGAACTTTTTTGCAAAAAATGTGGTCTCAAAACACCACAAAATGTAGCAATTTTTACATGGATTCCAACATTAATGCATAGAAATGCCCAAAGAGGTAAAAACGACCTTGATCTTGGAGATTTCAAACTACTTCATGGGCAGATTTGAAGATTTTCTTACAAAATCGTGTTCTTGAGGAGCAAATGCATGAAGTTTTCCTCCTTCGATGTCAAAAACGGGTTCTTAGAAGGCAAATGGATGTATCAAAGAAAATTGCATTCTATAATGGAGATTGCATGTTATAAAATACATCAAACTTGACTCCTAATGCAAATTGCATTCTAGGAGTGCATTTGCATATTTTAAAAACTTGTATTTTGGTTTATGTGCAAATTGCACTCTTGGGAGTGCATTACATGTTTTAAAAACTTGTTCAAACATGTCTATAGTGCAAAATTGCATGAGGAGTGTATTTGCATATTTTAAAAACTTGTATTTTGGTTTCTATGTGCAAATTGCACTCTTGGGAGTGCATCACATGTTTTAAAAACTTGTTCTAACATGTCTATAGTCCAAAATCGCAAGCTCTGGAGGTCATTGCATATTTTTAAAAAGACTCAAATATGCAAGTCTCACTCTTGGAGGGTCTTTGCACATTTCAAAATACATGTATTTACATGTTTAAGTGTTTAAAAATACCCTTTTAGTTCAAAATTGTGGTCTCTAGAGGCATTTGCATATTTGCATGTAAATGGGTTAAAAGACATGTAAATGAACAACTTAAGAAGTGAGCAATCAGGCATATGTCTGGTTGATTTTTGAAGAAATATTACTTAAATGGGTCAAAAATAACATTTGCATAATAGAATTAACATAATATAAGCAAATATCATTTCAAAAGTAATATTTAACTTGCATGTTTTTAAATAAAACATAAAGTTACTCCAAAAATAAATCAAACAATATGGTTAATATAGTCACTTAAGTGAAAAATTAAAAAACAACTCAACTTAAAAACATAACATAAAGTGCACTATAATTACTCTAAGTGATAAATTTAAATGATAATGTAACTTAAAAACATAACATAAAATGATTTTAAGTTATATTTTTCAAAAAGTGAATGTCAACATTAAAATATAACATTATTTTCTTAAAATCATGTAGTTACAGCTGGAGAGTCCACTTTTTGGGCACTAAAATGATCAAATCTTTTGATTGCTAACTCCGATTAAGCCCTAAGATAGATCGAATCGAAGGGAAAACCGAAAGCAATGATTTGGGCAAAGACAAAAGACCGAAAGCTAACAAACACACACTCAAATACGCAAAAAAGGATGTTGAAGGCTTAAAAAATGTAGCATAGGTTCAACAAACAAAAAAACTAAAAAGACTTGACGAAAGCCTTCAGTAAAAGAGTTCATTATATCAATTAGGGTCGATTGATTGATCAATGTTATTTAATTAAATAATGAACTAACTCAGAGAAAATCTAAGTTGAAAAAGTTTCTACTGTTACCTACATTTTGTAAAATGTAGGACATCAATAAGATAGGACAACTTGATGAGGCGCCCTAGGGAGCCCCTACCCTAGGCTCAAGAGCAGATACATCATCCTTCTTGGCCTCATGTGCTCCGTACCATACATATGAGGTGGGATTTCTAGTGCGGTGTCCTTTCACCGCTTTCTTCAATCTTGCCACTCCTATATTGCTCTCAATTATTGAACATTCTTATGCATTTGTTTCCCATGATAGAGGTCACGAGTATTCACTGTAGGGTCCCTAGAAATTCCATCCTTCCTAACCCAAAGGCAGTTCCCTTTGGCCCCCTTTGGCTCCACGGGAATCCCCAGTCATACACCGTGAGGTGGTGTACTTAGAAGGTGATCCAACCACAGTCCCCCTCTCAGTAATTCCTCTTTCCACATTCACAATAGGGTGGTACCTTTAAAGCCTGTCTTTTTTAAGTCTAAAGGTAGTACCCTTTGCACCCCTTTGGCCCCATGGGACTCCCCAGTCATATAACATTAGGTGGGATGCTCAAAAGGTGACCCCATCATTGTTACCCTACCGCAGCTGACCTTATGAATCAATCACTAATATAAAGAACTGTATATTATGCATGTATTTTGTATATGCAATAATTAGTTATCAGCTTCATCTTCTAATCAATAATGAGAAAATATAGATAATATCTATCATGCTTTGCTAAGCAGTTATAACAACGATGCTCGTTAGTCAGACTGGTGGAAGTATATATGTTAGTTATGTGGTCATGTACAAGGAGCTCATACCGAAGGCCACAATATATGTTTGAATTTGCTGTGTATTATTAATAAGTAATGCCAAATCTGGTTACTTCCCTTGTGATTCGATATTCTTCTTCCTTCTGATTGATGCGGTGGTCCTAGATCTGATCTGACAAAAGGAGCCACGTAATGAAGAAGACAAAGCACAGGTCTGTGTTAACAAGGATGCGAGTCTTCATATAAGGACTTAGTGATATGAAGGAAGCCTCAAAAAAGAACTGTTACAAGAAGTCGGTAATTCTGCAAATGAAATGATAAAGTATACAATAAGGGTTGAAGTTGAGGAGCAATTCGACAAATTACAAGACCCTTCAGATTGAAGCAAATGGACTATGGAAGCTGAACGATATTCAGCATTGGAAATTAATGGATTCCACATCACTTAATATAAGGGCAGATCACTTATTAATGATAAGACAATGATGACATTAATAAAAACCATATAAAGGATAACAAATACGTTAGCATAAGAAGCCTGCAATTAGAGTTATAAAATGGTGCAATTATGATTTAAGGAAAAATGTAATTAGTCTTGAAGGGTCATGAGCATTTGACTGTGAAAAGTCACATTACTTTATAAATCAAATATAAATAAGGAATGCTACATTTGAAATGAAAAATATAGGATGCAGAGAAGATAAGTCAGCAGTTTTGTGTGAAGATAGAAAGACAGAGATATGAGTGGATTGTGAAAATAGAAGAAATGTGAAAAGTGTATGCGGCAAACAAAGAGGTATGAGCAGAGTGTGTAATAAGATGTGTATGTGATTGAATATGGAAAATAGACAAGTCAGAGGAGAATGAAGAAAAGAGTGGTGGACTGAACGAAGTAAAAATAAATAAATAAAAGAGAAGGAAAGAGATTTAAAAGATTGAATAATATTTTGATATTAAAATAAGTAAATAAAGTGGAAGTAATTGTATTTATATATTCAGATTTATTAAATCTGATACATGTACATATTTTCATATTAATTGAAAGTGTGTGAAAAGAAAGATAAGAAGAAATATTTATACATAGAGAGAAATATAAATATATTTGTGTTAGGAATTTGAGAAGTATATTCAAGAGGCTGACTACAAGAAGACAAGTTTTTGAAAGGTGTGTATTAAGTTAAAGGATCCATACAGATTTAAGAAGAGTAAAAGTGGGAAATAAAAGCGTCCATCATCAGTTGAGTAAGCAACAGTGCAAAAGTGGAAAAGAAGTTTGTGTTCAATGAGTTGGTGCTCGCGAAGACAAGTAGTGGGAGTTGGTGCTTCCAATAGGTTGGTGCTTGCGACGAGTGGGAGTTGGAGCTTCCGTTGAGTCAGTGCTCATAAACATAGAGATCATAGCCTCTAGTAGGTTGGAGCCTACAAATAATTGTAAAAGAACAAAGTTTTATATAAAAGCATTTATATTCATGGTTTTCTCCCGCAGTATGTTTCCACGTAAATCTTGTGTTACTGTGTTCATGTTCATAATTGTTCATTTCAGCATTTGAAGTTAATTGTTTGGATTAAAGTTTAAAATTGCAAAATTTGTTATTATACTATTGTGTCGAAATTAAGCTTGATGTTTCTTTTCTTGAAATTACAAGCACAGTCCATGAAATCATCCCAAATGGTCTCATAACATGCAATATATATTAATAGCAATTTATATATTGTTGGCAATTCATAAGCCTTCTTTCAGCAAAAATATACATTCTGATCAGTGAATTATATGGTTTACACTAATCACCTAATAGTTATTTTTTGGAGTAAAAATGTGGAACTATATAAAATTTTCTAATCATCATTACCAGACAATTATTGTACTTAAACTAAACAATCAGAAGCATTTTGGCTAATGATTTTTTAGACTGACCTTATTTTCTGATTGTAAAAGTTTCGGCACAGAAGACAAGTTTACTATTACCAAACTTTAGTTTAGCAATTATGTGTGCCAATTATGTTTCAGAGTGGGGAACAATAATATAAATTGTGGGCTAATAACATTTTTATTGTTCTTTAATATGAAGGTTTGAAATTGAGTGAAGGAAGTTGAAACTGGAAGGATATGGTCATGTTAATATTGGGAAGCTGTCATGACCCCTCTCAGACTGTCATGATCCCTCTCAAAGCAAAAAGTCAACAGTCATAAGTGATTTAAATATTAAGTATTAAATAAATATATAATAACAATATAATACAATAAGATGATCATTAATGGTACAATCATCATAATCGCACCACCTCAACTACAATGTCACCACACTTTTATTCTTGATAATAAAGAACATTAAATAATATCACTAATATTATAAATCTAATAAATTAATAACCATCTAATTACCAATAATATATATATATATATATATATATATATATATATATATATATATATATATAAATAATAAATAATAATTTTTTATAATTCTTACACTACCATTAAATCCATTATTTTCAATCCCATTTTTTTAATGTTTACAATAAATAAATAATAAAAACAAAAAAAATGTACAAGGGCAAGTGCCTGTCACATTCAAAGAGGAAGGGCCCGCATGTTTGGATGGGGTTATGACCTTTGACTAGTCGCATTCCAAAGTAACGTACATATGCGCTCACTTAGTAATTAAAACAGGGTAGAAATTGCAGAGGGAGAACAAGCGAAGGAAAGACAGGTAAGCAGCGGTCAGCGTGAAAACATAAGTACACCGAGTAGTGTAAGGGGCTCACTAACGTGTAAGGGATGATATAAAATAGAAACATTATCTCTATAATATAAGTGAGATATCTTGATTAAAGGGGATTAAGCATAACTGTAGGTTATACAAGGATAAAATAAGAAAAAGTTAGAATAAGTGAATATAATGAAAAATATATTTGGAGATTAAGGGAAGAAATATTAAAGAGTTAATTATATAATCTAAAAATAAAATGTAATCAAAAGAAATACAGCGCAAGAGGCACACATATTACTATAAACAAAAATTATCAACTCACCACATTGTAGAATTATTAAAGAAAATATCATTAGTATTCTTTATGAACTCAATCCAAATCCCAATTTTGAAATTGAAAATGAAATAAGTGTGAACCCTAAGTGGGCATATTACAAGTGGTATCAGAGCATAATCCTACTATCTTGTGAAGGGTGTCCATGCCAAATCAAAAGAAAGGGAATAAAGGAAAAATGAATGCTTAATTAGCAAATGAATGAGATCATTTATGGAACAAGCAAATTATACAAACCAAGCGCTACTAAAAACATTGCAAAACATGGGAAACTCAATTGAAAGCTACCCATTCAGAAAATAACAATAATAGAGGCTACCCATCTTGTAGCATACCTAACCCTCCTTTCCTACCCAGAACAAAGACATCAAGAGAAGAGGAGGAAATAGAGCAGCCTACAAATGGTGTAGTAGAGAATGCTAGAGCGTATTCTAGCCTAGAACCTGAAATCAAAGAACTTGTAACATTCAATGAATTTTGTAAGGGCCAAAGACACAGAGCACAGAAAAGAGCAATAGTGGCTTCAAACAAGGCCTTAAGGACCACTTAAACAAAGTTGACATTCCAAACTTTGATGGATTAGGGGAAATCACAACATATGATTGGTTGCAGACTCTAAACACTTACCTCACCTTTAGCCCCATGACGGAGGAAGATGCACTCCAATTTTCTAACGTAGACTTAAGGGGTATACTGCATGAATGGTGGTACCATGGGACTCACACCCAAGGTCACCAAAATATTACCACCTATAAGGAATTTACACAAAGATTGATCAAAAGATTTGATAGGAAGAATCCTCAAGAAGACTTTAAAAAACTAGCACATATTAGGCAACAAGGAAGACTCAAAAACTATATTAATGAATTCCAAAGAATTTTAGTAAGAGTGACGAGAATAGATGAAGATCAACTCATATATCTATTCATAGACTAGTTAATGGATCCACTTAGAGGATTAGTAAATGCTCTAAAACCAGGAAATCTTAAAGACGCTTTTGAAACAACTCTAAATTTAGAAACCTCAAACATCCACACAAACAATTCCATAATAGAGATGAATGACACACAAAGGAATGTGGACACACATGTCGAGATGAGAAAGCCCAAAAACAAAGAGAAGAGTTGAGAAAAAGAAAATTATGTTTTTAATGTAAAGAATCATGTGAACTAGGACATAAGTGCATAAAGAGAAGTCAAGTTCATACAATAGAAGAAATACTTGACACTTAAACAAAAGGAACATCATCGAAGAAAATGAAGTATGGTTAGAGGAATCTCAATAACATCGAATCAACAAACAAAGAAGAAAGACAATGGAGTTTCGACGAAGTTCATCTTGAGTTACAATAGTAATTCAAACCATTTTTATTGGTAATGTACTAATATCCTATTAATGTAACCTAATTTTGATCATATTGAATTTAAGAAATACATAAATAAAATTAAAAGAGATGCAATTAAGGGAGAATAGCTAGGACACCCTATTGTAGAGATAGTAAGGGAGAACTATAGTGAAGGCATCCTACTGCTATGTATTGGGTGGATATTTTGCAACCAACAGTTTTGGGTAAAATCCAGTCACAAAATAGGTAGACTAGCCATAGTGTGTGAGATAAAGTCTCTCTTACTTTAAAGGGAAGGCTCCCCCATCTCACCATTCCTTGGATTAACTCAAGTTAAGCAAGAAGTTGAGAGATTTGAAAGGGTATTACTAATACTCTTTCCTCTTAACTTTTAGAAAAGAATCCACTTACTCGTGGAGCGAGTAATGGGCAAGATGAAACCTCGAACTACACTTCTATCTAAAGTTGTAAACGGTGTTACCAATAAATCAACACTAACTCAAAGGCTATCTGATAGCGTACTAGTTTCGCTCTAAGTCCGATCTTAATCTATGCTATAAGAATGATCTTTACTATTGAGGCACAAAGACTTCTAGAAATAAATAATTCTAACTATTTTTGTGAATTAAGAAAGAGATACAAGCTACAGGCAAGGCTCCTAGTTTATTTATCTCCACAACCATTCCCAGTCAAAGCTTCGACACCGATTGCTGCCTAACTCTTTATACTCAATTATCAAGAATGCAAAAACACATGAATTAAAGATAACAAATGCAAATCACAGTGAAAGCTTCCAATTTGCACTAATCACAATTGCACTCAATCAAAGTTAAGCTCCAATTGTTTCTTTATATTCACTTTTCTTTCAAAATAGTACTACACAATCAAAGTTATGATTGCACAATTTCTCCAGAGCTCTCTTGCATACAATAAAAGATGATTTTTACAATGAGGGGGCACTCCTTTATATAGGCAAAGGAGTTGAGAAAAAAGAGGAAAAAGTGGGAGCAACTCAACCCACTTTGACCTGGTCTAATTAAGGAGAGAAATTATTGGATTACATGTCATAAAGACACGCAAATCGTATTACATGTAATTACACAATTTCATGCAGTACATCCCCTTTAATGACATGCATGAAAATAAAGAACAAGACAAAAATAGAGAAAATAATCCTAAGGATTATTGTGAAGTGTCTTGTAGCTGGCAATGTAGTCACACACTTTAGGAAAGTTTGAGGTCTGCATTGATTTCGATATGGCCTTAATTTCGATTGTATCAGTGTATGTTGATCTTACAATCTTGTAATTTGTTGCAATCGAATCCTGTAGACGCCTTGCCATTGATTTGTATGCTGTAAATCTATTCATTGTTTGTGAGCCAAATTCCTCACAATCAAGTTCAACATTGATTCGGTTTGTGTATTCTGAAGTCATTTCTTCTGCTGGAACCAAATTATCATGCTCGGCGAGAACAACGCATCCTATTTGTTCCAAATTGCATATAAGATCTATTTTAAATGTCTATTAGTCTTCTAAAGCTGTTTGTAATTTAGTCAATAGTATTCCTAGTGTCTCTTCCTTGTGTCCCATGAGACCTTGGCATCTGTAAAACATCTTTGAAGACAGAATGACTTCACATGCTACCATACCATCCAAATCAGTATTGGCTATTTCATCCCAATGCACCAAAAGTCTTTTTAGAGTGTTGACTTCGTGATTCGTGGAAATAATCAAGTTGTGTATAGTTTCTTCAATTCCTCTAATGCGTTCAACAACTTTGACCACATCTTTGATGGCCTACACTCCTTTTGAAAAGGAGTGAAAAGGTCGTCCAATTCTACCAATTCTACCGGTCATTCCAGGTCTGTTAGACACCGCAACAATTTCTTTCATTAGCAACACTCCTCTAGGAGTACACAGAGACACATCAAGGCTCATGTTTACCCGTTGTCTTATCCTTCTATGACTCATTTCTTTTTGCCAACGAAGGACTCCTAGTCTTTGTCTTGGCCTTTCTCTGCATCTCTCTTTTCCTCTTCTTGTTTATTGTTGTTCACTTTTCTCAGACACCATTTGGTGCTCCTTGTTACATCCCAATTTTTGACCTAATTTGAAATATAGCCGTTGAGGTTCACATGAAGTTAGTTGATAGTTAAATTGGTTATAATCCTGTAAAATGATAAGATGGTTAGTCCTTATAATTTCATGTGAAGATAACATGCTAGTTGGTTATTTATCATGAATTCATGGATTAAAAAGGCAGCTAGCCACTATGATTATTTATAACTTGTTATGATAATATGATTTAATTCGGAGAATTTCCTTGCAGGAAACACGTTGAAGGGGTGGAAGCATTGTCAGAAAAGAATTAGGCACAAGAGCATCACCATCACTGGGCAGATGTGTTGAGGACCTAGCGACTTGAAATAGGATACATCTGTGGGACCCGCATGCACTATTTAAATAAATAATTTGAGAAACATAAAATAATTGAGTTAAAATATAAATCATACCTCAAAGGATTTTAATTGATCTTTTCACCTTATTATAATAGATATATCTATATACGTACATATAGATATAAAAATGAAATGGCACCATTATATTATAATAATTTATAATAAAGTGATGTCACCCCACTAATATATTTACATATACATATATAAATATAAGATTATAATAATATTCGAATTATTATAATATTCAAACTATAATCTTCCAACTCTATTCTTTCCATTTTAATATTCTTGCTTTTAACTGATTAACACTTGGCATGTTAAATCGATTTAATACTTGGTATTCGAATTGACATATGTTATATAACCGATGGACGCCAAGAAGGCACAACCTTCCTTTTAATTTAGCCATGAATGGAGCTCGACACCTTTTCTTATATATTCGTCTGCCTTGCTGTATTAAGGCATTCAACTTAGCATCCACGTTACCATCAACCTTCCTTTACCATTACAAACTCCACTGTAATAACCTCTCTAGCATTTGAATCCACAAGAGCCGTGAGCCAAGGTTTCATTTTATATTACTAGTTTGAGCATCCAATACAATAGCAATTCTGCCGTAAGAACCTAGCTTGGAGGGATCTGCATTTGGGACGTCTGCAATTAAAGGAGGACAGATTCCAAATTTGGGTTGCAAGGATTCTAGCATATCCAGTGATACATCAGGTCATGATATGATTTTTCTAGTATTATTCTTATTTCTTTCCAAATTAGCTAGTTAGGCATCTAAGATATTTATCATTTCAGATTTATTTTCAAGAATCAATATGAGATGCTACTTATTCAATGTCGTTATTATCAGTCCTTTTTCCTTAAACTTTCATAATAAATTAGATACAACCCCTATGGAAGCATATTTCCAAATGCATTAAAGTTTGGAATGAAATATAGTATCCAATGATATTTTCCAAATAGTCTTAGGAACATAATCTTTTGGTCACAATTGTGATAAGCATACTGAGCAGCGAATCTATGCATAGAGCAGATTTCATCAAGTTCCAATATTTATCATGATGATATCTTGTTTGAATTTACAGATTTAACTTCTTTAAATTAGCCTTGTTCATGGCAGGTGATAACCAAGTAACAATAGTATGGATCCTTATGCCAATGGATATTAAAATTAAACAATCAATTCTGAAATCTTTAAAGAATATAATCTCTCAAATCACAGATTGTGATAAGCTAGAATATATGTTAATTATGAAATAGTTGAGAATCAATAGAAAGAACCAGTTGTTCTGAGAATTCCGAACCCTTGGGACTCACCTGGCTGTGTAGCCAAGGAAATGGGTGATGAGGTGAGAGAAAGGAATCTGCAATGACATGAAACAGAATCAAATATGACATAACAATGTTTATCATTTTTAGTTTGAATTATTTAATAGCTCATGCATGATCCTGTTAATTGTATCCTCCTTCCGTCAAGTCGAATGGTGTGTTTAAATACTAGGATGCTCAGTAGATGACAGATGTTCCGAGTCCAATTCCGAGTAGGGAGGGCCTTTCTCGATAGAGATTGTGTGGGGATAAGTTATGGTTCGAGGTTGGGTGGTTAAGCCGTTGACAATGTTTCACCTCTTTCCAAGTTGTCAGACGTACAACAGACAAAGATAAGCTATACATTCAATTGTTTGTCAGAAACAGGTATTTTTTATTTTTATGATGTAAATGCAAGACTAAGGTAAGATTAATTGAGTTTTATCATCGATACAGTTACTTTACATTTAGTTGCGAGAGAAAGATTTATCTGATGGATTGTTGTATCAATCTTTCATTTATATGAATAATAAATATGAGTAAATCTTCTAATCTTATGTTACTGCCACAGTTAAACAATCAGAAGGGAAGGAATGACATAGTGGTATCTAAAGCCCTAATTGATTCAGTGGTATTTGAAGCCCTAAATGATACAGTGGTATTTGAAGCCTTAATTGATTCAGTTGTATGTGAAGCCCTAATTGATACAGTGATATCTGAAGCCCTAAATGATCCAGTGGTATTTGATGCCCTAAATGATCTAGTGGTAATTGAAGCCTTAAGTGATACAGTGGTATTTGAAGCCCTAAATGATCCAATGGTAATCGATGCGCTAATTGATACAGTGGTATGTGATACCCTAATTCTATATAGTGGTATTTAATGGTAATCGTCATTTGGTTTCGATATAGTGGTATTGGATGGTAGTTGTTATTTGACATTGTTATAGTGGTATATGTGGACTAATCTGGGTGGTTGCAGAAGCACCCTTGCAATTATTTCATGGTTCAGATTCCATGGTATGTGGATTTTATTTTCCATAATAAATTTATTGATGGTGTTTTAAGTTCTTAGTTAAGAAATTTTGTTTAACTGATTTTAACCGTCAATCTCTTTCATATGAACGAAAATGATTTAACTGTCTTCCTATGAAAATGAAGTAATATCTGTAATTCTTGGATTTGTTGGTTGTTAAATTAGACTCAGGAAAACGGGTTGTTACACTCATGCTGTTGTCAGTTGTCTTGTTGTGAACTCTCAGTCCCATAGATCTTTTGTGGTCTTTTGTTGGACATTAATATTATTATCTTATCTTATCTTATCTTATCTGAGACAACTTCTCCAAACCAAGCTTTAGCTACTTCAATCAATTTTTTCTCCTTAGCTGTATGAGAAGTGGTAGCCGTAGGCTGTGATGACTTCTGTCGGATAACCTCATTAAGACGAGTGACTTCTTCCTTACGCTGATTTTTCTTTTCCCAAAGGTCATGATTGTTTTGAGACTCATTAGCAAGCGCATCTTGAGCATCTTGCAAACATCCTAGCCATGTTTGTTTACCAAGATCAATCCTGGTGATCTTATAATCTGAACAATTAAGTTCATCAGCTGGTTTATCCATCAAGGGTTCTGCAACTTCAGCATATTTGGTTTTCTCAGACCCAACCACAATTCTCAAAACAATCTTGTCTTTCAAAGATTTGGATTTGGTCTTCTTGATAGGCAAATTGTCTGGAGGCAACACTACCTTCCTTCTCTTCATAGTAATCTTTCCCAACCATGCAGCCAGACCGAAACTGTCATCAGCTGAAACAAGAACTGTGGCTATGGTAGACATTGATCCTGATTGTATTTCAGTTGTAACTGTGCATGCCTCAGTCTGTACAGCTGAATCCATAGGTGCTTGTTGAGATGATTCCATTATGAACATATCAAAACAAGCAATTGAAGTGTCAAGTTGGGTAACTTGTCCTTTTGTGAGGGTTGGGAAATCCTCAAAAACATCTTCCAAGTGTTCACATTGTTTTGCCATGAGAATGGGAGGAACTGCAGAAGAGATAGGAAAAGCTGACATGTTCACCTCTGTGGTAGATGTAAAGACAGTGGAGAATGAATCCACATTATTATCTATACCATCTAAAAGGGGTTCCTTCTAAGTAGGTGGTTTTTGAGCATTTGGTGGCCTTGGAGGAGAAATTATCATGATTTCTCCTTCCTCATCAAATTCTTGTTTAGATGCAGTTTCTTTTTCAACTTCTTCTTTTTGATTTGGTGCTTTAGAGGGCTCTTGAGATGACTTTGACCCTTGTCCACCCTTGAGCTTAATCTTGAGAGATTTCTCAATTGTTGAAGATGCACCATCTTGATTTATAATCTTCATCTTAGATGTTCTTCCAATAGGTCCAAAACTATTGCAATCTAACCCAGGCTTAGGATATACCCTATTTAGATGGTCGATGTTTAGCCACTTGTTGGTATTTGCTAAGATGGACTAGAATCTATCAAAGATAGAGACGCATTCCTTGTGTTGCCAATTGATGGGAAATGGACAACACTTGTCAAAGCCTGCCTGATGATATTCTAGATCTAGAATATTGTCATTATCTCTTGTTTGGAAATTGGGTGGAATCTCAATCATGTTGAGATCAATGATTTGCTGCAAGGTGAGCCTACAATAATCCATCTTCATAATATCGAATTCTGTTCACATATCAATCCATACATCCTCCATGCGATGAACATGCGTGAATGCTCTCTTGATTTTTGAATTCAAACCTTGGCAATCAAAATCATACCTAGCATTGAACTTTTTCATAGTAATCAAGTGAAGTTTTGCCTCCATGTCTTTTGCTTTGTATACTGATTTAAGCATATACCACTCAATCACGAAAGGTTTAGCGGTAGTGATATCAAAACTTGGCTTATGTAGAGTATTCTGATATGATTGTACCTCCATAAGATGCGTGGCTAATTCCAGTAGAATGATCCTGTTAGTAGGTTACCTTGGTAGTGTATACGACTCTCCTTTGAAATAATCAACCCTTAGATAGGTGAAAGTTGGAAAGTGTAGAAAGATGCAACCAAACTGATTCACCTTGTTCCAAGCTTCATCTGATACTCTCTTGATCACCAGCTTCTTGTCATATTGATATCTGAAATATCCAAAGAATGCATCTTGGACTCTCCTATAATGTACCTTACTTTGTGTTAATGTGATTTGTTCATAATGATTACAAATAGGAACCAGAGCACGATATCCTTTGGTGGATAACCTTGAAAAGCTCCCATAGCTGCAACTATATAAACTAGGTATGAATTCATATAAAATGTTGCCGAAGTTTCCATGTTAAGCAATTGTTCACACAAAGCTGTATTGGTGAGCTCTCCCTAGAAGATGGGCTCTTCATTATCAAAACTTTGGAAAATAAATTTGAACATCCATGGTTCAAATTTGCTAGATTCCTTAAGGCCACATGCCCGACTAAGAAGGGTAATCAAATCTTTACCTTCTGGCTTAAAGTTAGAATTTGTGAAGAGTTTGTGGCCATCTAGAAAAGTTATTTCTCCAGACAGTCAAGTAGGATGCATTCATATGCTTTTGATACTCTAGCTTTTTTTGGTTCCACAAGCAGAGACTTGTATCCTTTGATAAATCTACACTTTCGACACTTTGAGGGACTTTGAAAATCTTTTCGATCACCTCCGGATCTAGACCAATGATAACTTTCTTAGCTGCATTTTTCATCGTTTTGGATTTTGGACTGGAATGGCGTGCGCATCCTAAGATGAACTCAAGTTCTAGGGAAACCATAGGAAAAGTAGATACAAGATGAGTGTTACTTTTCTTTATGTACCTCATCTCTCTACTTGAAGGATTTTCGACCCTTTGTAGGAATTCATCCATGTCTACATGTTTGATTTTTGTATCCGAAACATTATCTAAGGTCGAAGAAACCTAAGATACAGTTGCATGTGCCAACTCCTTGTCATATTCATAATTCATCTTTCCTTTTGACTTCAAAGATGGGAGCATCTCTTGTGTTACAACATGAAAATTTCAAAGTGTGAACACATCATCAAAAGATATGGATACTAACTCCATGAGAATATTGGCAAAGACGGATCTTGAGAAATAATGAATTCGGAGTATGGATTAGACACTCATGGAATGTATGCAATGAGTTGAATGTGATATGGATAGTATGTGCAGAGTGCAAAAATGAGACTTAGGAAGTTGAATAGCACGTATGTGTGATTGTGTTTTCATGTAAATGCTCTTTGGAATGCAAGCTAAGTTCATGGGAATGCATGCAAATGAGAAGGCTGATTTTGGTATTTAAAGAGTGACCTTTACCAAAATGGGTTCTCTAGATGTAATTACATGTAAGGGGATTTATATGTAATCCGGACTTGATGTAAACATGTAATGAGGTTTGAAGAATGAGATTACATGTAAATGCATATGAAGGATGAAATTACATGTAATTGCAGATGGAGAGTGAGATTACATGTAATTGCATATGAAGGATGGAATTGCAAATGAAAAAAGAGGATGCAGTGTGCTTTGGCATGTGTTGGCGAAATGGAGTGATACACTTTGGAAAGTCAAATGATGAAGAACGATTGTGGATTCTTGGGAAAGAACCTTAAGCTTTTTGAAAAACAAAACATTAACAAGCAACAAACAAAAACCAAGTACAAGACAAAAACATACCTTTGGTTTTTGACTCAAACATGACAAATACCAAGCTACTTTCCTATGCAAATTCGAAATTGGAATTTGGGAAAATTCCAAACACTTAAAAATGAATGTTTTCATCTTATTTAAAGAGAATTTGCACTTTACATGGCATACATTTGGACAAATGTGCAATAACAAGCCATAATATGCATGGAAATAGCAAGATAAGCATGAATTGATAAGCAAAGTTGAAAATGTCCACTTACTTGGAGATTAAAGAGCTAGGTTTGAAGACAAACTCTCCTCCAAATTCGAATCCACAAGCAACAATGTTGACTTCTTCAATCTTGCAAGTGATGAACATTAATGTGAAATGCATGGACTTTTGGATGAAAATCCCCAAAAACATGGTCTTAAAACTCCAATGCACAAACCGTTTTTGCAAGAAACCAAGTTGTTGAGACGTTTTTAATAAAAACTGTGGTCTCAACCTGCCATTGCATGGAACATTTTGACATAGAATAGCAAGAATGTGAACAATAATGGCACATGGAAGGTTCTAAACTTCAAAACAACCTCCCTTTGAGGTAAAATGTGAACTCCAAATGCCCAAATCTGGGTGTTTTTTGCTAAAATGTGCCCTTAAATCACCATTGAATGAATTTTTTCTTGCATGAATTTGAACAACAAATGCACGACGATGCAAAAACACCCCTTAAGGAAGTGATTTCATGCCATGGGAGGAATGAATTTGGACTTTCTTTTCAAAAAAGTGGTCTAAATGGGCAAGAGCATGAACGTTTTTGCTCTTGGAGGAAAAACGTGGTCTCTAGAAGTAAATGTATGGAATGGGAGTCAAATCGCATTCTTAGAGAGTCATTACATGTTTTAATTTACATGTCTTTTACCCTTTTGATGTTAAATGCACTTTTGGGAGGAGTTTGCATATTTTAAAAACATGCATTTTGTTTATCGTTGTCGTCGATAGAAATTGTGTATCAGCGGACGGGTCCCTTCGGAAAGGAAATTGTGTATCAGCCGATGGGTCCCTTCGGAAAGGTTCTTGTTATGTAGCCAACGGGTCCCTTCAGAAAGGTTTTGTTATGTAGCGACATGTTGTATGTGGCCGACGGACTCCTTCGGGAAAGTTCTTCAGAGAGTATTTATAACCCCTTCAGGAAGCATTGTATTCATCTTATGATGGAAGCATAATGTACTGTTTGGTATATGCGAATAATAATAAGAAGATTTTTGCTGTTCGTGTTTGTGTTCATTGTTTGTGTGCAATTCTTAATTAACCTATGCGGTAAACAACCGTATGGGGTAAATAGATTAATGCATACAGACAATGAACAAGAACAACAGTACTCCTTTTATTATTCACATATATGTCGAAGAGATTACATAATGCTGCTTACAATGATCTCGGAGGGTGTATATATACTTTCCGAAGAACCTTCCCGAAAGTGCCGTCCGCTACATAACAAGAACCTTCCCGAAGGGGTCGTCGGCTACACAGTATTTATCGACGACATACATCCTATCGGCTACACAATATTTACGGACGACATCATCCCCCCCAAAAAGAAAAGTTGTCTCTAGATGACAACATAACAAAACTCAAAAACAACTAATTGCATGTATTCATAAAAAACAACATAACCATCATGAAGTAGAAGGCTGTGTCTTTGACTGTGTAGACCGGCTGCGTTGTAGTTGATACACTTGTTCCGCCCGGACCTTTAAATTAGCTTTGATCTGTGAGTTCTCCTTCACTACCTCCTTCAACATTAATGTGACCTCGTGGCATTCCGCTTCTTTCTGATCATGTGCTTTCTTTGCTATTTTCTTCTCTTGTAGCGCTGCTACAAGTTGTTGATCTGCCTCTTGCTTCCCCTGTGCAATTTCCTTGAGTTGTGCTAACAATGCTGTCCGCTTTGTTTCCCATGTAATCTGCTAGGTTGCAAGTCGGTCGGCCATCTCCTCCTGAGCCTTCTCTATGGCCTCCTGAGCTTCTTGCTCAGCCTTTGACCGTTGTCTCTCTATGAGCACCAACTTTGCTAGGAACTTGCTTCTCTCGGTGATGTCACTAAGGCATGAATGGATATCCTTATCCTTTTCCTCCGCTACGGGTACAGGATGCTGCGTCTGTACCCTCCCTTCTCTTTTTTTCGGTGCCGCTGAACTGTGATCTCCTGCTTCTGGTGATGTGGGGACCTCGACCACCTTGCTGTTCGACCAAATTGCTTCTAACTGAAGATCCTCTCGCATGGGAGACTGAATGGAAGGACCTCTGTTAACAGGGGCAAGCAGTCATTGTCTTAGGAACTCACTCGTCTGGCTTGCTGAGCTAATCTGTGCGGCTGTTGGCGCTTGGTGTTCAGTTTTCGGCATGCTCAAATTAGCACCCTGATCTGCTGCATCATCCAACAGTGTGTCAGCTATCATGACTACTGCATCCGTCCCAATCACCTCTAACCAGACTTGCTCTTGTGTGCCTCCCTGACTGACTCCTCCCTCCGTGGCTGTCAACTCTGCTACAGGAGGTGGCTATGGAAAACTTACTGTTATTGACTGAAGTGATCCCTGCTCCTAAGGTACGGGGGTCGATTTCTGAACCGTTGGCTAAGGTTGTGTTCCCGTAGGTGTGTCCACTGGTGATGCTGTCCTCTGGCTTTCCGAAGGTTGTGTAGCCGTTGAATGTGAAACTGATCCTGCTACTCCTGCTACTGTTCGTGATCTGGGGTTTAGGGTGACTGGGGTGATCACCACTAGATGTCTAAATTGCTCGAACCCTGGAATGTGAACATTTGCCATAGTGTGCATATGCAGAGTTGAAAATGATGGAAATGATGTCGTAGCTGTTATTGGTGCTGCCGTCAACTGTTGCGGAAAGTGAAGTGGGGTTGCTGAAATCACCCCAACTTCCTTATCATCCTCCTCATCCTACTCCACCTCTATTTCCTCTGAGTCTTCTTCCTCACAAGATGTATCTTGCTGGCCACTGTCCATGTTTCTGGGTTCCTCCATCTCCCGCCGCACCCTCTTCTGGCCAATGCCTTTATGCCCTCCAGGTGAGTCTAAATGCCTCCATTGCATTATCGGAGGCTCGCTGGTTACTGTCGGACTTGGTTGAATTTCCAACTTTTCTTGGGGTATTGTCCTCTCAGTTGCCTTCAGAAAGAGTTCGATGGCATAGTGCGGCATGTAAAATGTTTTATGCTCCAATGTCATGAACTCATCCATGTGTGTGGCCAATAGAGAAGCCCAGTCGTAAACCCTCCCATTCATAAGTCCGTTTATCATATTGACCAGCAGAAAGGAGATATCTGACGCCCTACTGGACCCTGTAAGTCTACTCTTTATCACGTCCATGAGACACCTCTAATGGCCTTCTTTGATGTTAGAATTTTGCAACCCTCTTCTCCTCGAGGTGTCGGTAAGGGCATCTTTCTGCTGTTGTGCGTGATCCTTGCACACTAGTTCCATCAGCTTCAATTTCCTCTCTTTGTCTATCTTTCTTGGCTTATTGTCAATTTTCTTTCCTCCTTGTGCCGTTCTTGGTATGCCAAATGCCCTGGTAAAGTCAGCTAGCCGGAATGATACCACTACGTCATATCCCAAGTACGAAACTGTACTTTTACGAGAGTGCTTGTCATATGCCTCAATCATGATACGCAACACACCTTCGAAATCTCGGATACAGAAAACTGGCATCTAGATTGCCCACTCTACCTGTGCCTTCCGTATGCTTGCTTTGACGAGTTGGTCATCCGAATTTTCATTTCACCATTTCCTGCATTCCAGTCCATTCAACCCTTCAAATGCTATGTTTTGCGGTGTTATCTGTATATTCGGCTGGTTTTGCCCTTTGGCCCTTTGTTTTCCCTTTTTTTTTCGGCTAGCTGTGCTCCAGAAGGCCTTGCCTGTGTATTTTGACTTAGCTGAATCGTGATCAAGTTTCTTCGTCCAAGCCCTTTTCCCAACTGACTGCACACCTTTGTCGATTTGTTGTATATAATACCGTTAGGTCAGTTACTCTTTCTGTACAACTGTCTTCTGCAAAAATCCCTCCTAACCTCCGAAGGTACCAACCCCAGGCCACTTATGTATTTATTATTATTATTTTTCTCTGTCACCCTGGTGTTTCTGCTATAGAGAGCACTGTACGAACACTATGCAGACTTGTACCAACTCAACGCACCCCTCCAGAACAATTGGCACCCAACTATTACAATGGAATTCTTCTTCCTCCGGTTGTGATAGTCGACTCCTTATGCTAATTTTATCAGCTACTCATATGTTGGAATGAACCCCTTCACTCACATAGCCCTTCATAAATTCGCAACTCTTTTGCCAGTAGAAATTGATATGTATACTGGTACCGTAGATCTGTCTTCCAGCCAGTGTTATGCTTGTGCTACCGTACTTGATGGATTGCCATGCCTGGAAGGCTTCCCAGCATATGGATATTCTGCTCCTCTATTGTTCTCCACAGACCTTGATATAGACTAATGGTGACTTCCCTTAATAACAAAGAATGCCGTATGGTACCCCTATAGAAGGACTTTATATTTCTGTATGATGCCTCCAGACAAACTACATGCTTTCGTACGGTGTCTCCAGTACGGGTATTGACGACATCATGCAGTGTCTTCCCTTGTTTGAAATAACGGTATCTGTACATCTTTACTTGCTCTGAGCCAACTTTCTTAATACTGTACATCGTACGGTCACCATTTATTGCTTCCTTTTATCGCCAAATCTGTATGGTGTCTAGAGGACTCAGTGCATTACCGTGGAAGCATTGGTAGTTTTATGCTGCCATACGGTCACTTGACCATATGGTACTTTAATGACTTTTTTTTTGGGGTCAGTTTTAAAAAAAAAATCGATTCTCCCTCCGAGTTTCGTCATTTTTTGATGACAAGGGGGTCTTTCTGGCTTGGTACACCTTTAGTAGGAGGCAGATCAGCAACTTGCAACAGCACTACAGGAGAAGGAAACAACAAAGAAAGCACATGATCAGAAAGAAGCGGAATGCCACGAGGTCACATTGATGATGAAGGAGGTAAGGAGGATAACTCACAGATCAGAGCTGATTTAAAGGTTTGGATGGAACAAGTGTATCAACTACGATGTAGCTTGTTTACAAAGTCAGAGACACAGCCTTCTACTTCATGATGGTTATGTTGTTTTTTATGAATACATGTAATTAGTTGTTTTTGAGTTTTGTTGTGTTGTCATCCGGAGACAATTTTTCCTTTTGGGGGGGATGATATCGTTGGTAAATATTGTGTAGCCGACAGGATGTATGTTGTTGGTAAATACTGTGTAGCCGATAGCTCCTTCGGGAAGGTTCTTCAGAAGGTATATATACACCCTCCGAGATCATTGTAAGCATCATTATAAGCATTATGTAATCTTTTCCGCATATATGCGAATAATAAAAGGAGTACTGCTGTTATTGTTCATTGTCTGTATGCATTAATCTATTTACCCCATATAGTAAACATTTGGCGCTGTTGCCAAATGGACCTGGAACGAAGGTAGAGGAATGAAGACTAATGCAAAATTAGCTTAACAAGGATAGAAATAAGTAAAAGGGAAAAGATGAAATACGCCGCACAAGAAAATTTAATTTTGGCACAACAGGCCAAACGCTGATGGAGGTTTCAGCAAATTGCCGACGGATATCGAAGCACTGAGGAATTGTTGGAGGAGACTCGACAATGGGTGGAATTGGTGGAAGAAGCAAAGGAGGAATTTTTGAACCTGTATTCGCTGAGGGAAGAGAATCTAGACGGAAGGGAATTAACTTGCACGGCTCGGAGTGTCGAGGGAGCATAAGCGTGGAGTGAACTCTTCGTCTGTGATATACTTCCGGAACGGACAATTTCGCTTAACAAAGACCCTTCTTCACCAAAGAACACAACTGTTGGGAATAAGACGACTGCCCGAAACATCTATATTGGAGAGCAGAGTGTCGATATCGAAGTGTAGAGCGTTGGTATCAGAAAACAAAGCATCGGTGTCGGAGTGCAGAATAACGCCGGTGTTGCAGTGTCGAACGCCGCTGGTGGGGAGCAGTACTGAACAACGCTCGTACACAAAATCAAGTAACAATGGCAGGACCAAAGGAAAAATTGCCAAAGTTTGATGGTGATGGAATGGCTGATCCAATCTGACATTGTAAGACATGTTGTCGGTAAACATTGTGTTGCCGACGGGTTGACATCGTTGGTAAATATTGTGTAGCCGACGGGTTGATGTTGTCGTTAGATATTGTGTAGCCAACAGGTAGATTAGCATGTAGATGGTAATTATTTATTATGTAGCCGACGGACCCCTTCGGGAAGCTTCTTCGGAATAGTATATGTACACTGGGGGAAAACATTGTAATCGTCATTATAAGCATAATGTAATGTCTTTGGCATATGCAAATAATAAAAGGAGTTCTGTGGTTACATGTTTCTTTTGTTTGTGTGCATTAATCTATTTACCCTGTACGGTAAACAAGACATGCGAAACAATTTGGATGACGAATGGCATAATTGACACAGATGAATGGGTCTGACAATTTTCGACAACCCTAAGAGGTGTAGCAATTGATTGTTTTGCTGATGCAGATCCCCAAAAATTAACTAATTGGGCGGGAGTTAAAAAGGAGTTTATCACCGAATTTCAATTGCTGCGCGACGACAATGAGATCGTAGCAGAAATATACAACACAAAGCAAGGGAAAAATGAAACAGTCCGTGTATATGCCAGGAAACTAAAAGAATTAATAAATAAAATGGAAAGTAAGCCGACAGATGGGCTGCAAAAGAGATGGTTCATTGAAAGACTACGCCCGGAGTTAAGGAAGAAAATGAAGATTGTGCCGCCATCATCATACACCAAAGCATACAATTTGGCGATGAACCTAGAGAGAGCAGAAAACAAAAAAGAAGAAAAGTAGCTCATCCGACTTAGATGGCGCGTCTTCGAAAGAAGATAGTAGTGATGACGGAAAGGGCAGCAAGAAGGTCTGAGCTCTACAGAAGGATATGCTCCGAATGATGAAGGAATTTAAGAATATGCAGAAAGAGATGAAAGGAAACGAGCTATGTGCACAAAATGCAAGACAAAAGGTCACACGAAGGGATCTTGTCCGAAGAACCAGTTTTGTGAGATTTGCCAAATTATGGAACATTCCTTAAAAGAATGCCCCTTCAATATGAAAACCAGAGGGCCTCAACAGGTGCTCCTGACAAAGGAGGCTTTCGCGTCAGGAGCGAGCAGAAACATTAGCAACGATGGTGCCACTTCAGGTGGGTACAAAAATACTAGAAGAGGGCAAAACACCAATATCAACAACAATACCAACAATAATAATGGGAGCCGTAGCCGAATTCAGTACGATACGAACGACCGCTTGATGGTTCAATGCCGAGCATGCAATTTGTGGGGCCACTTTGCCCGAAACTGTACATCGACAAACACACCATAGTTGTTATGCAGATGGTGCAGTCCGGGAGATCATGAAGATGCCAAGTGCCCGAAATCAGGAGTGAATTTGATCACCATCGGAATGGATGAAGAGGAGGTTTTGGCAATCACATGGAAACAAGCAAACCTGTACCCCAACCCGATGGAAGAAAAGAAGAGATTGGAAGAAGCACGGGCAGAAATTTAGAAGGCAACGCAGGCAAAGAGATCACAATTGAAGGACACTACCGGTACCTCAACAAGGAACTGCGCAAAACAAAACATCATACGATAGATATTACAAACTGAACTACCAGTCAAAATAAACGATCTGCTGCTCACAATGCCTCAACTACGGACAACACTCATGAACATATACCCGACTGCTAAATTACCAAGAGAACATGGAAGGGAGAAGGAAAGTGGAGCAAGTATAGTGGACGGAAGGGAGAAGGAAAGGGGAGCAAGTGCAGCGGACCCAATGCTGCTACCGTCACATCCAGACGGCATCCGGCGGTTGTAGAAATGGGTATATTAGAAATGGTCCTTTCAGACAGAATTGTGGCCAGAGGTTCAGGGGTAAACATCCTACCAGAAGATACCTGGAAGAAGTTGGGACAGTCGACATTGTGGCCACCTACATTCCAGTTGCTCATGGTAGACTAGTACAGGATCAAACCGTTGGGAATCCTGATGGCACAACCAGTGACTATTGGAACACAGCCGTTCCTACTCGACTTCATCGTCATCCCACTGAAGAGGAGAGGATATGATGCCATTTTGGGCCGGGGATGGCTTGTACAAGCAAGGGTTAAGTATGACTGGAAGAAGAATACACTATCAATGGAAAGTAGGGGACGACGATTCATTATTGATTTATACACACAAATGGTGGGCAAAGAAGCCATATCATTTGATTCTGAGGAAGAGGATGAAGGAAAGTAGCGATTGGAACCCAATGAGGAAGGAGTCCTACGGTTGGAAGGTGGATCGACGGACGATGATTTGGATTCGGTGAACGGCCTTTTCCACTAGCAGGTGGACGATTAAGAGCTCTTTTCGAGCTATAATATGTTAAGGGTCGACGAAGGTAAGAAAGAAGAAAGAAATGGATGTTCGAAGGAATACAGAGAAGCGAAAGAAGGAAAGACGGTTACGACAAAAGCTAAAAGGAAGAACATACGATACGAACGCAGGAAAAGGAAAACTTCCACCGTACGGTACACGGGGAATGGACAGCGCGGAAAGAAAAGGTTACACCATACCACAAAATTAGTAGAAAGGTGCTGGCAGCAAGGAAAACACATCATACGATCTACATAGGAAACAAAGAGGAAGGGTTTAATAAAAACTTCTGCAGTATGGAGTGAAGGCTCTAAAATCAAGAATACAATAATTGACGGCAAGGAGTGGCAGCTGACGGAATTTAAGGTACCAAGTTTCAAGAACAAACTGGGTGATATGGAAAACTTGAGGGAGAGATCGTGTAACTTAAATAAACTTGATGAGCGACGATTGCAAGCACAATGGGCCACGGAGGTGACACAGAACAGGCGCAAAGCATGGCATGATAAACACCTAAAACTGAACAAGTTCCAACTAGGACAGCTGGTATTGAAGTATAGCGGATGGAACGAAATCAAACCGGGGAAGTTTAAAGTCAAATGGGTCAGACCATACGAAATCCTAGAAGTGGGCAATAAAGGAGCAATAAAGCTATGGACATTGGACGGGCAGGAAATTCTAGAAACGGTGAATGGTTCCAAGTTAAAAATAAACTATGTTAGCGCTGTTCCCCCGTCGACAAACAATGAAGAGCAGTCGTACAAAAGATGGAAAAAAAAAATTGAAAAAAAAAGAAAAAAAAGAAAAAAATGGAAAAAATTGAAAAAAATTGAAGAGAAAAAGAAAAAGAGAGTCACTGTACGGCCATCGTATGGTAGCCAACTGATGACCACCATATGGTGTCTTATGTGCCCCACTGTACGGTGTTTTATGTACCCCGTACGCTGATTTCAGTTTCCTGTGTCTTATGTGCCTTCACCGTACAATAAAGTGAGACCATAGACAAAAAAAACAAAAATGTAAGGTGGAGAATGCAATCTCTGTACGGCCATCTTCTGTTATATGCTAGCATCGTATGGATATTGGGAGCAGATTAGAAGCTACCATCATTATGAGACGAGCCACTGTACGGTTTCGACCCCATGTCTACCGTACGGATTTTAATTTCACTGTACGATCTTTCTAATCTCCCATGACTGTATGATGTACAAAGAGTAGAGGCCGAGTAATTCATTAACGTAGGCACTAGAAGTTTGGTAGCGTACGGACATCAGGCATATTAAAAGGCTCAACCGTACACTTCCTACCACACGCCTTCATCGTACGGCTTGCTAGATTCAATAGATATAATGCATTGCTACCATATGCTCACGCTGCACAGGAGATGAAGGACATTACGGGTAGATCGTACGGCATAGAGTAGCACTTTTGCACAGCTTCAAACACAGTATGGTGTAGAAGAAAGGAGAAGTTGCTAAGTATTTTGCTGTACTGCATCCTCATTATCACCGTACGGGCTTGCACAAGCAGAGGTCATTGTCTTGGGAGATCTATTTTGGTTTGGGTTTTGCAGACATCTTCCGAGCAAAAGGAAGCAGTCAGAAGAGAAGGCAGAAAGAAATAGGAGCAAAAAAAAAAAAAAAAGACAAATAAAAAATATTTAGAATGAATAACGTGTGATGTTGAAGGGAAAGGAAAGACATAAACAGGTAGAAAATGCAAGTGGTTGGCTAAAAGAGTATGGGATCGGAAGAAAATCACAAAAATGGTGTGTTCTATGGACTTTTGTGTGGGTTTGAGAGTGCTAATTTGGCGGGGGTGCTGCCCCTCGAGTCCGCTGCCTAGACCCCTAGTCGGTGTAGTTATCAGTCGTGGGAAGTGTGACAAGTTGATGAGACCTGGAGCTGCTGCAGAGGTAGAGAGAGCACTAGAACAAGCCTTTCGTGAGGGGTGATACGCTTTGAGGCACTTTGAGTAGGTGTTGGACGTGAAGCTGTCTTGGTGGATGCATAGAGAGCTCGGGAGGAGCTGATCATCCAGTTGAGGGCAGTACAGCGACACTTGGCTCAATGTACCTAGAGTTGGAAGCAGAGAAAGTGGCACAGGTGGCTATCAAGGTTAGCTTGATTAAGGAGACAATATTGTGTTAGCAGAGGCTATAGATGCAATGTGGTTTGGAGACTAGTTTGGTGCAGGCACGGGACGAATGTGAAAGTGGTGTGGCAGAAGCAGATCTATCTTGTTGTAGTTAGTTAATGTATTCCGTTTTGTTAATTTGTCTCGGATATTTTGTAATTGTTGTCCGGAGATGACTTTTTCTTTTGGGGGGATGATGTCGTCGGTAAATATTGTGTAGCTGACAGGATGTATGTCGTCGGTAAATATTGTGTAGCCAACAGGATGTATGTTGCCGGTAAATATTGTGTAGCCGATGGGTTGATGTCGTCGGTAAGTGTTATGTAGCCGACGGGCCCTTTCGGGAAGGTTCTTTGAAAAGTATATATACACCCTTCGAGATCACTGTAATCATCATCATAAGCATTATGTAATCTCTTCGGCATATATGCGAATAATAAAAGGAGTATTGCTGTTCTTGTTCATTGTCTTTATGCATTAATCTATTTACCCCATACGGTAAACACATTTGGTCTCAAGATGCAAAACACACTCTTGGGAGGAGTTTGCATATTTTAAAATTTGCATGTAATTGGACAATCCTTCATAAACGCACTCTTAGAGGTGCATTATACATTAAAAAAAACACATAATATGTAACATGTAATGCCAATTTTAGCTTTGGAAAGGCAAAATGTGGACTCAAAATGCAATTACATATAAAGGGATGTAAGGAAGGTTTTAAATGCAAAATGGACTCTAAGAAGTCCATTACATGCATTTTTAGTGCAAAACACTCTTGGGGATCCATTACATATTTATATGTAAATGGGTTGAAAGTTGCCTTTACATAACTTAAATGATCAACTAAGCACATGTTCAATTGATTTTTGAGCAAATGTCACTTAATTGGGTCAAAAATAATATTTACATTATATAGTTTTATTATTGCATGCAAATATCATTCAAAAAGTAAAAATTTACTTAGATGTTTTAAATTAGAAAAAAAGTAACTAAAAAATTTAAATCAAACTATGTAGTTAATAAAGTCACTTAAGTGAAAAATTAAAAAAGCAAATCAACATAAAGATATAACATAAAGTGCTCTATAGTCACTTAAGTGATAAATTTAAATGATAAAGTAACTTAAAAACATAACATAAAGTCAATTTATGCTATATTTTTCAAAAAGTGAATGTCAACATTAAAATATAACATGATATTTTAATATATGCAATTGCATCTCGAGATAACACTTTTTGGGCACTTAAATGGTGATATCTTTTGACTGTCAAACCCGATTAAGCCCTCAGATATACTGAATCAAAGGGAAAACTGAAAGCAAGGGTTTGAGCAAAACTAAAAGACCAAAAGCATTAAAACACACACTCAAAACGCGAAAAAGGACTTTGAAGGCTTCAAAAATCAGCCATAGGCTCACCAAAAATAAAAACAAAAAAGACTTGACAAAAGTTTTCAGTAAAAGAGTTCATTATATCAATTGGAGCCAATTGATTGTTCTTTAGTAACCAATTAAATAACAAACCAATCTTAGAGAAATCCAAAACTAAGTTGAAAAAGTTTCGTATTGTTATATATATTTTCTGGTGACCAAATGCAGGACAACACTATGCAATCAAGGGAGAACTGCTAGGGCACCCTATTGCAAATACCTTTCCTATGGAGTCTACAATTAAGGGAGAATCATGAGGGCACCCTATCACATTAATAGTTATGGTAGAACTGCTGAGAAAACACCCTGCTACTTTGTGATAAAGGGAGAGTGGCTAGGGCACCCTATTATAGTACTAGTTAAGGGAAAGACAACTTAATGTGCCCTGATGCAAGAAGCTTTCCTATGGAGTCTACAAAAGGGAGTACCACTTGGACACCCTGTTGTAGTACTAGTTAAGGAAAAGATGCTAAGGGAGCCTTTTGGAGAAGATACAAGACAAAAAATAGAAACAAGCATCCCACTAAGTAGACCACCTCATGTGGATGTCTAACACCTACCATCAAGGCCAAGGGGGCGAAAGTTCCGCTCCTGGGTTTAGTATGGGACTAACTTGGACTAATTTATCATGAATCAATCTTTCTGTAAAGCTTATATAGGTGTATCTACTGATGTTCACCTTGTGGTTGCAGGATTTATAATCAAGAACATAACAGTTTTATAAATAGGATGATCTTATATTGTCTTCTTTGTTTCTACTTCGTGTTTTCATACATTCATGTGTCTACTTCGTGTTTTCCTTGTGTCATGCATTAGTATGTATATTTCATATATGCCTTGTGTCTCTTGCATCACTATATATATTGACTCCACATTGTATAAATTATAATTGCTTGAGGACAAGCAATTTTGGTAAGGGCGGATTGTTATGACCCCTCTCAGACTGTCATGACCCCTCTCGGAGCAAAAACTCAGCACTCATAAGTGATTTTAAATATTAAATAAGTACCTAATAACAATATAACAATAGGATGATCGTTAATGGCACAATCATCATAATTGCACCACCTCGACCACAATATTGCCACAAAACCCTTTATTCTTGATAATAAAGAATAGTAAATAATACTGCTAATATTATAAATCTAATATATTAATAAGCATCTAATTACCAATAATAATGTTTTTATTATTCTGACACTACCATTAAATCCATTATTTTCGATCCCATTATTATTATGTTTACAATAAATAAAATAAACAAATAATAAAAACAAAAAGACATATACAAGTAAGGGCAAGTGCCTGTGACCTTCGTAGAGGAAGGGCCAACATGTTTGGATAGGGGTACGGCCTTTGACTAGTCGCACCCCATAGTAACATACATATACAGGCACTTATTAATGAAAAGAGGGCAAACAATATGTAGGAAGAACGAGCGAAGGAAAGACATGTAAGCAATGGTCAGCGTGAAAAGATAAGGACACCAAGCAATGTAAGGGGCCTACTAATGTGTAGGGGACAAAATAAATTAGAAACATTATCTCTATAATATAAGTGATATATCTTGATTAAAGGGGATTAAGCATTACCCTAGGGTATACAAGGATAAAATAAGAAGAAAGAGTTAGAATAAGTGGATATAATTAAAAATATATTTGGTGAAAAATTAAAGAGTTAATTATATAAATATTATTATTTTTAAATAAGGCAAGAAATATTGAGCAAGAGGCGCATATATTACTATAAAAAAAAATAAACTCACCACATTGGAGAATTATTTAGGAAAATATTATAAGTATTCTTTACGAACTCAATCCAAATCCCAAATTGGAAATTGAAAACAAGATTAGTGTAAACCCTAAGTGGGCATATTACAGAAGTTTGAAAGAGGGGTATTGGATTAGTGCTAATTATTGTGGGCTCTTAGTGAGCTGATTTTAGTAATATATTGTTTTATAGGGCTTACTTTTGTTATGTTTTGTATATTGATACTCGTATGAGCCATATTATTAAACTACATCCAATTTTAGAAAAAGAGTTGAAGGATTAATCATGTGATTTTTTGTTTGTGAACTGCAGGACCGGGCACTGTTGTTTGTGATTACTCAAGTTATGTATTCATGTTTCTATCTATCGCCACTTCAAACATGGTTGCTATTTCTCTAGCTCAAAAGGTTAGCGGCACTAATTACAAACTTACCTGTGAATTGGGAAAGAGACCGATTTTTGTTTGGCATGTGGAAAAATGAGAAAATAGATTGAGATGATATTCATAAATAGTACTAGTCGAAAAGTAGGAAAAAATGCCTGAAAAACATTAAAATTGAATTGCTCTGAAGCTATTAAGTTGTTTCATCTTTTAACTCAATTGAGGAAGAAAAACTTCTAGTCTTTAAGGTGGAAATTGTAATCGCAAGAATGCACCTTCCTCCATTTTCTTGTTGATATCTGTGCACATTTTCTGGCAGCTGCTGGATCCTACTGCTCTAAACAAAATTTAGGGGAATAATAATTCTAGATCAATGCATATTCTTAGTGAGGAAAATTCTCCAGAAAACTTTATGCTTTATGTCTATAAACAATATTGATAAGCATGCAAATGGATCACGGCTTCAAAATCTTGAAGCTGATTTAAACTGAGCTTATCAAAGAAACCTTGAATCCATATAGTGTTCGATAGGTAAGGAATATTTGAATTTTTTTTTCTTGAATACCTGCCAGTTACGTTCAGATTTGTAAATATTTAGATGAAGAAACTCTAGCATTAAGATTTCACTTTCATTGGTTTAACATGTATTGTGCTATCTTGCTTTTTAGTTTGCTTACTATTGGATCTTATTTACTCATTTAATCTTCTGTTACTTCAGAATTAGAAATTTACATTTCTTTAACATGCAGAAACGTCATTTTGTTCTTTGTTTTGCTGATCATTGCATCTTCCTTTCTTGTTGAATCTTCTGGTTCAACAGAAAGATACCACAAGTGGACACTGGATTTAAATGGTGTAAAGTTTTGCGAAATTTTCTTACATGCATCTGCTTGTTCTGGAATCTGACCTGCGTTTTTAATATCCCTTCACAATGTTCCCCTTATTTTCTGATTTTAGATTTTGAAGCTGTTAACATTCCTTTGCAAGTTCTTTTGGAACTATATTACACGGGGGACACATCCCCTATTTTTAGCCGTCTAGGAAACACCCTGGAAACACATCCCCAGCTGCCCCCCTCATCCACATCCCATAGCATCCCATCCCGTCCCCATCCCCATCCCTGAAACGTCATGGAAATTTTAAAATCAACACAACTCAATGTCTTTTCTTAAGGCAGAAAAGTTACAAATCCAAGTGGGCTTTGACATTAACGAATGGTTCTAAGATGGCACTAAGTTGAATCTGTGTTTCATGCATGCATCAAAGTGCTGGAGTTGCGAGCTTATTTTGTTCTCAAACAAGACATTTTCTGATTTCATAGTAAATGTTGTCATCAAAAGTCATATAAAACATAAAAGCAAATATAATATGTTAATATAATTTGAAAATTTCACTCATATATATATATATAAATATTTGTATACTAGTGTTCCTATTTATGGCTCTCTTGGAACCATGTCTTCTGTCGCCCCCCTTCCCATCCCTGGACCATGGAACATTCTTCCAGATTAATCTTCTATTTGAATGATGGCCCCCTAAGTCACAAGGTTTATCGAATTTTGGCCATCCAGAGAACATTAGAAAAATCTTAAAATTTTGCACAAATTTGTAGGGATTAAAATGTTTTTCTTGAATGTGTTTTTTTGATTTGGTTTTTTAATTGCTTGTCATTAATCAAAAATGTGATATCAGTTTGTAGATAGAAGAGCTTGTGATTAAAAATGCCCGCACACAACAATTTTGGTCCAGAGAAGATGCAAATCACTCCCATAAAAAATGGTTGGGCACCAACCCCAGGGTTAAATAATAGTCACTGATTCTCGATTTCACCATAAGGAGACACAATCGTCTTTCTTTTCAATTTTTTGTTTCGACTTCAATACTTTTAATTTGTTTATAAAAATTTTCAAATTTCTCATGTGCATTTTAGAATTATAACAATAGAGTTTATGCTATTTTATTTGCATTAATTTTTATTGAAAGAGTAACATTATATTAAAACTGATATGATTTTATTTCACTGTTTTAATTTTAATAATTTGAAACATATTTACCTTTGATAAAATGAATTTTATGTATTCCAAAATATTATAAGCTATTATTAATATATAAAATCTGATAAATTCAAATGTTCAAATTAAATATAAGAAATATAATAGTATTCAATTTAATATTAACAAAACTAATAAATAATAAAATAAAATATTTCATTTTTTTATATTTTAAATTTAGTATAAATTTATTTTATTTTTTAATAATTTGGATCTATTTTATATAAATCAAAACTATATAAGACGACTGTAATAACAAACTTTTCTTCGAATTTCCCGCCTGCTAAGTTCGATTCGATGTTTGTTGTTGTAAATCTCAAACTCAAACTCAAATCTTGTGACATAGGTTACCCCTAATACAATAAAGTTCTTGAATTCAGCATCACTCAAAGTTGTCTTCTGTGACTTTTAGTTGAGGCAGGTGTAAAGTTAGTATGAAATTACTTTCTGCAATTTTTAAAAAGTAGAATATGTTAGATTTTTGTAACCATATAAAGGTAAGATGTATAGAGTGATATTGATTATGTTGGTTGCTCTGAATTTGTGATGGTTAATAAAAGCAGTTCCTCTTAGAAAATAATTGCAGTATGCCATGATAAGATTACTTAAAGCATAAATATCCATATATTTTATTTTTGATAAAACATATTATCCTGAACAATAACACCTTATCTCATTTTTAGGACATATATTTTTGTTAGCATTCAAGTCCTTGGTCTTTTTTGTCGCTGTCTCTGACGGGAATGTTATTGCAGGATGAAGTTGCAATGCAACAACAAATCTCCAGGTTGTTATTTGTAGCATTAGCATGTGGGATTGGGATGCTTCTCTTGACAAAGGCTTTTGGTACACAAGCACTTCATGGTATGGCTAAAGCGAATTGTGAATTCAAAGACATCTAGCT
The DNA here is from genome assembly GCA_028749045.1 of Cupressus sempervirens. Classification (NCBI taxonomy): domain Eukaryota; kingdom Viridiplantae; phylum Streptophyta; class Pinopsida; order Cupressales; family Cupressaceae; genus Cupressus; species Cupressus sempervirens. The sequence goes on along the minus strand of CM053783.1, from coordinate 286,511,568 downwards.
TGTTTTTCTTCATTTTTGTGTGGCAATACATCTTGGTAAAATGTAATTATAACTATCGTATATGATGAAAATCTCTTGCCAAGGCTTTGAAATTGAATTTCTATTGCTTTCATTGCTTTCTGAAATTTCCAGCTTTTGTTGGCTCCAAGAATGCTAGTCTAGTTCCTGCAGCAAGCACATATGTTCAGGTGAATACCATTTTTGAACTGTTAGAGTGTAAACATTTTCTATTATAGCATTTCATTCTCAGTTTTGTATTCTTAAAATTCATGAAAGACCTAGCTGCCAGGCATACCTTTCTGTCTTTTTATTTGAAATGATTTTTCATATAAATGCTGGAAGCATGTAACTGAGCCACCACATTTTATGTTAAACAAATTATACTTGTTGAAACCCCATAACTTAAAATTTCAAAAATACCAAAGTTAATACATCCAGTCATAGCAATCAGATGTAAAATCATATGCTTGCAAATGATCTACAAACAGAAAGTATATACAAGCATATGTTGTTGGCAAAGAGAGGCTAGTTTGAAATCTCTACTTCATAGAGTGCACTACATAAGAATGGTCTACATCAAGATTGACGTTCACATCTAGAAATACACAATGCAATATGGGCATGTGCAAGTTGTCAATTCAAAGAAGGTGCAAGTCAGATGTCTTCAATAGGAATGGTGATCAACTTTGAATGATTAAAGAATTCCAGTTTTGTTTGTATGTCTTCAGTTACTGCATGCTTGGGTAGGCCAGTATCAGCAGTGCACCAGAAATAAGCCTAACATTGAAGGATTTTGTTACCTACTAGAATATATTTTACATATTGAAACATTAAATAGAATAATTTGATAGGTGAGTATGAATGAACAAAGGATAAGTTATTATATATGTATCAAAAGACATGTTTGGATAGCATGCACTTCATCAATATAATGGGTTGTATCTCTTGGTGGCAATAATTTTGTCTACAAGATTGGGACTTGACAGATAATGCAAGTTATCAGCTGACATAACCTATAGGTATCAGCATAATAACGAGCAATTATGATTCACAAAAGGTTTTAGAGAGTCTTAAGATATCAGATTGTAATGTACCGCTCTCTCCATGATCACAAGAGAAATGATTAGCCTATTTTCCCACATCCCAATAGTCTAATTAGAAGGCATAAGGGTAGATACGTGGGTCACAATGTTTATATTGGCAGAGAAATAAAGAAAATGTTATATTAATTTATATGGTTTATATTCTTAAATTTACTTTATGTTACAACATACATCATAAAGTAAAGTGAATTTATAAAAGCAAAGAGACCTTTTTATCTCACATTGAGAAGTGAAGGGCCACCAATGAGTTAAGAAGACTTCATAAAGAGTCTCGTCCTTCTCCATTGGCATGTTATGTGATTATCTTATGTATGTTATTGCTATTTCTCCATAGTTGCTGAAATAATAGCGTCTGGCTTTCCATGGACAAAACTCCTTTGAAACTTTTAAGGTTGGACGGAAACGCAATCTTCCCTTTGAGGTAGATTCATCCAAATTTTACTATCTGGACTAGTTTACAGATGTTATGAATTAAATATGAATACCATTAAGCAGTTCGAAGGGTATATAGTATATACTATAGATAATCATCTAGCTGAGGAGTTGGCTCAGGAAGTGTTCAAGGAGCAAAGGTTTGAGCATTCATCACACAGAACACATATACTGGGCAATTTTGGAGGGAATACGATCTATGATATGATTCGAGGAGTAATCAGATCCAGTGAATGATGGAATATTAATGTTTAGCTGTTAGGACTGAGCAGTTGAAGTATTCAGTGTTAACTGTACAGTCCTAGGGTTCTCACGACAAGGAAAGGAGTCTCATTATCATTGTTTTGAGTCAAAATAGTTGCTGCATAATCAAGGCAATAAAATTGATCTTCTAGGTGCATGCATCACCACTATATTATCAGCTATTATATACCATTCTTACTTCTCCACATGTAGTGTCTGTAATAAAAGATCTCTTGCATTTGGCTGCCTATATCTGAAGATGGATATGATAGACTGCCGTACCATTTATTATACTTCTTGACCATGCATTAACTTATAAGTTACCTGTCGTGGTTACAAAATTTGAAGTATTAATTTAGCAATCTGAGGTTTTTTGATAATATGCAAAGTGTTTGACATAATTACTATGAGAAATGAATAACATGTTTTAAATGTTATATCCACTTAATTGTATAGATGATAGATTCTGAAAGTTATAACCCATCAAGTTTTGACCAAATGTCTGTCCAAAATAATGCTGAGTTGTGAAGATGTGTTGGTTCAGATTTGCAGGAGTTATCTGCTGACTAGGGAAGTCTGAAAAGTGTTTGATGTAATGCCTTTAAAGAATTCTTGGCTTTCTTTGAATGTCATGTCCATACAAGTGTTTGATTAAAACCTTGTCATGTAGATTTTCTTTTAAAACCAAAATTGTAATCAAATTGAGTAAAGATTTTTACTGTGGTATCAGAGCTTGGATCCCACCATCTTTTGGGTTTGTTTTAGTTTGTTCATGCAACCAAGTGCAGGGAAAGGAGTTAATACCAAAGGGAATTGAAGAGGATTTGGCAACCCCCTCAAGTACCTAGATAAGATAAGATAAATTTATTAATGTCTAACAAGAGACCACAAGGGTCTAAGGGACTGAAAGTGTACAAGGTAACAACCAACAATAGGAGCACCAAACAACGTCCATGGAAAGAAGTGAGAAGAAAAAGAGGCTGAAACAAAGGACAAACTAAATACTCCCCACAAACAAGAAGTAGATGAGAACCGAAGAAAGAACAAATGGATGTGCACTCTCTAAATAGGCAGTAGAACCTCCCCCTGATCTCATAGTATATGGGGCAATGAAAAAAATGGATCTTTGATTCCGCCTCCCCAAGGGGGCAAAGATGGCGAATCCTGTCCTCTTTGTCAATTTGATGATCAATCTGGATATGTAACTGGTAGGAGTTCACTCTAAAGGATCCCAAAGAGATGCAGAGGGCATGAGTCCAATGGTGAGTGAGTTACCAGGGGCGCACAATAATCCTTTCCTAGAACTCCATGTAGTGCTTGACATAAAATTCCATCCTTGGGTGGAGTCTCCCCCAGGGGGTTGCTCCATGTCGTGACAATGTACTACATGTAGATGTCGAGTTTGACATGCTTAATCAACTCTTGTTGGGAGGGTAGGAGGTGAGCAGGGGCATCAAGAAAGAACTAAAAGTAGGGAACAATGATCATCGAAATCCCAATCGAACCAAGAAGAGCAGAAGTCAAGGTGAACCAACAACAAACTCTTCTAGTGGGATCGATGCTCCTTACCGCCTTGAAAGAGCAATAAGCCATGTAAGAATATCTGTGACAAACCTCAGTAGAATCCAAAAAACTCCAAAGATGATGGAGGAACCAAACTGAATCAAAGATAGTCCCAAGCCTAAAAGGATGAGATCCAAACTTGGCGAATGTGATACTATGTGGGGTGGACTAATGACATTTGATAATGTGTTGAAGGAGGAGGATCTGGAGTCTCTCGACTGAAGCCTAATCAGAATCCAAGAGAGAGGGCACCCACATGATAGAGTCGTAGAGGACCGTAGGCTAGAGCAAAGAGTCCAAGAGGGACATCTTGGTCATAGTATCTTGGAAGTGATGAATGAAGTATTGTTTCTCAAGCATAGCTAGACAGCCGAGCATAGTTAGAGAGCCGAGCCACTTATTAAACTGAGGTTGCATGGCAAGTCTCATATTGAAGTGGGGTCCAAAGAAATTTACCACTATGTAAGTGTAGGAAGATATGATCTCAACCTCCTTGCCTGGAGGTAGAAATGGAGATGCGAGGTCTTCAAGTAGTTGAAGACCATTACGTGAGTCTTGCCTAGGTTCACAACTAACAGCCGAACTCATAGGAGGCCAACCCATCAAGAAGTCATTGGAGTCCCTCTGGGGTTGAGGTGAAAAGAACATCATCCACAAATAGTAAAATGGATTTTAAAACTCGGTGTAAATAGAAAACATCATTAGGAAGCGAGTGGTCATGAAGGAAAGACTCTAGCTCGTCAATGTAAATCTTGAAAAGAGTAGGAGAAAGAGGGCAACTATGCTTCACCCCAATGGTGCCTTGGTTAGGATTATAAAAACCATGAGCCTATGAAAGAGAGCCGTTTGAGGAACATAATTAAAGGCTTTGTGAAAGTCTAAAAAGTAGCAATAGACTTTCGTCAAGCGGTGTCGAGCCTCCTTAATGATAGTTCGCAAAGTTGATATGTGGTCCATGGTTTGAATAATTTGTACAAAAGCCAGGCTGCTCCCTAGCTCGACACTGCTACTGAACAAGCTCTTTGGATAAGATAGTGTTCAACATGGTGGCATAGAGTTTGGCAAATGTATTCCCTGTCATCATGGTCTTGTAGCTATTAGGGTCTGAGACTGACCTGATCTTATGGATCAAATAGATAATATGCTGCAATCAAGAGTGAGGAAAACCTATGCAAACCACCTTGCTAAAGAGCATTGCGAGAAAAGAGCCCAAGACTATAATATCAAGCTTGATGAGCTCCGATTGGAACTCTTCCTCATTTACTGTCCAGTTGCTATGCATGCATCAAACAACTTCATTGATGTAGGAGAAACTGAAGAGATGGCAACAAGGTGAGGGGGTGAGGTGGAGAGGAGGATGGCTGAGGATGTCGTAGAAAGTGGAGGTGTGAGAGACAATGGATCTATGGTCAAGAGTGGAGGGGGGAGGAGGGTGATGAGGGAACATGGTGTGCCAGAAGAGCTTCAGAGACTGCAGGAGAGAGGCACAGAGGGATCTACGTTGCATCAAGATAAACAATCGCTTCTTGTGGTGAAGAAAGTAGCGGTGGACAAGCCTCAACTAGATAAACGAGGAGAGGGGCAAAGTGGAGGAGGTTGAACGAATTAAGCAATGAAAGGACATGTAGTCCTCGTCAAAGCACTTGACTCAAGAGGCAAGAACATCTCTGTGGGGGGTAACAGGAAAGGAGGGAGGTGTGATGGGGTATGGAGAGGAGGGAAAACCCACACAGGGTGACAATAAGCGAGCCAAGCATGAAGGAAACATCCCTAGGAGCGGTGAAGGAATTCTTGGGGAGGAGCTGTCTAAGATGCAAGACGAAGAGGTCACAGTTGCTCTCAAAAAAAGAGGTGTGAGTGGGACAGTCGTCTTAGGAGGGGGAGAGGGAGGAGGGTAGGGGTGGTGGTGGGACGGGGGAAACCTTGAGGGTGAGGGTAAGAAGGGTCTGATCTGCCAGGGGGAGGCGCGAGATGGTGAAGCAACTAATGGAGGGGATGAAAGAGGCACTGGTGAGAACATAGTCGACATGCTAGTTGTGCCATAATGAGGCCAATAGGTGAAGAGACCAGATTCGAGAAAGCATGAAAGCCCATTTAGGACCACCAATGTAGAGAACTCACAGAGATGAAGCATGTGAGAACCATATCTAGTGAGGGGTCCGTAATTGCCTCAAAAAAATTGCTACTGGTCTAGGGTATCTAAATCAGATTCGGTCGTACAAACTAGACCAGGCCCACGATCATGGAGGGTGGTCTGAATGTCTCTAGTCTGCACATTAAAGCCCTCTAGAATGATGATGTCCCCCATAGCTGAAAATATGGTAATGAACTCATGGAGGTCCTCGTAAGGTTCAACATGCTTCATGTTGTGGACGACGTAGTATGAGGAGATTGGTGGGAAACATGTAATGATGATGTCCTTGCAATGTGACGTCATTCGACCCACATGGATCCACATGAATCTAGAAATATTGTTACAAAGGACCATATAAGTTGTGTTGAAAAGATGACCACTAACCAAATAGACAACTCCACTAGACCCCTTGAACCCACTAGAGCACTTGACCTCATTCCTAAAGGTAGACAACCATCAGCAGTCGAAGATGCCAGGAAGAGGATGGATGGGGCTCTCATGAGTCTCTCATGAGTCTCTATAACAAGAAGACTATTAGTAGAACCAAGAGCATCTTGGAAAAGACCTGGTAAGGACGAGAAAGTACCATTACCGTTCCACCAGTTGACATACAGGGGACCATTGTGGCGCGTTGTCTTGTCTAACCACTGCTGTGACCATTATTTGGCCTTGGCACCCAACCCCAATTCCCATCCAGTGGAGGAGATTCCCAAATAAAAACTTGAAGGTTCCTAATAACAACCCACTTCCTATTGCGCGTAGCCTCGGCAACAAGACCTCGAGAGTATTTCAACTCTGTTACTCTTGATTTACTGAGATCCTCTTCAAGAAAGATCTTAGTGGAAAGGGGAAAGCGTTTCCTCCTTGCCCTAAGAACTTGAAGACGATTAGCCAAAGAAAATGAAGAAAAAGAGTCTCATCATAACCAATCCATGCCCTGTCAAGTGTGATGTTTGCAATGTCAAGTTGATCATTGAGAAAGGAGTGACTTGCTGAAATGGGGTTGGCGGAGAAGAGGGGGAGACCCCAAACTTGTAGATTGAGTTCGCGAGCCCACCTAACTCGCTCATCAGAATCTCTAGCTTGAACAAGCTTCTCAACTCTAGAGAGAGGAGTAGAACTTGTGGTACTACAAACTAAAGCCCATGATTGTAGTTTTTATTATTTTCAACAATGAAGTTGTGGGAAGAGCACAACTTAGTATGTTTAGCTTTCAATTTGGAGATGTCAAATTCTGTGGCCTTCATTTCTGAAATGCTGGAACGTACCAATTGATAGAGGTCAAGATTCTCAGTGGTTAATCTGGAGACTATTGCATTAAGATCTGAAACAAAGGTCTTAAGGGTAGCGTTGTCTTGTTCAAGTAGCAAAAGTTGTTCCAAGATGGTGTGGAGTGCGGCGTCAGGACATTTTAGACGTTGATAGGTAAGTAGAGGTGTGAAACTGGTTGTAGGGTCAAATTCAATGTTCCACATTATCACAACAGCCAAACAACAGAGAGTCGAAAAATGAGCAAAAACTGATAATGAAAGGCCTCCAAATACACACTATGAGCAACTTAGGTGCTTGATGTGGAATGTAGTCATATGAGCAGGTGCCATAGAAATTATAGAAATTGTAGAGACTATAGAAGTTGTGGAACCTAAAATTGTTGTAGAAACTGTAGAACCTGAAATTGTTGTAGAAACCACAGAAGATAAAGGCCACCATGAGTGCAATAGGAAAGCAAGCAAGGCCACTATTATGGAAATCAATAATAGGTATCACTAGGGGTTGACTCTCGATTATTATGACAGAGAGTGAAGCTTAATGCAATCAGACGAATCCCCATACAAGCAAGCTAAGCCAAGTCCTGCGGAAATAATGTCACTTTTCCAATTGAGTTGATGAAGAGAAAAGCCAAAAATTGAAAAACCCGTCACAATACACTCATAGGAACAAAGGCAACTAAATAGAAGAGGTGTCCATAACCAAGGCCTACAGGAATGATAAAAACTTAGACAAAAGAAAACATAGGAGCGAGTCTTTGCGATAGAATTGCAGACCAAAAGCAAGATTAAAACAACGATGAGTGACGATTGAAGGGCATGCGAAGACGAGCAACAAGTGACGAGGGCTAAGCTAGAGGTAGCAGTGGCCATGGTCACAAACACACGAGGATAACAGTCATGGGAATAAAGTCACAAGGAGTCATTACATGAGGAGTCAACTACATAAAAAGATAAAAAGAATTCACCACCAAATTTGAAAGGTAGGCGACTACTATTAGAAGGAAAACAATGTCTAGAGTGATTGGTATTCATTAGGTTTCATCGTCTAGTAGTACATGAAGTTGTTGGTATGGGTAATAAAAAGAGATAATAGTCCACCACATGATGAGGCCGAGGAAGTAAGAGACGCTTCACGAGGAATTCAAATGAGGTAGGAACAATTGGCTAATTTATTACAAAAGCTCATATTTGTCAGGCAATAGATGAGTGTTAGACCAAGGTGATTAGAACAATACCACAAATGAGGATCGGATGGTTGGTTTCCCATAGGGAGAAAGGGCTTCTATACACTCTTTAGATAGACCGTTGATGCCAATGTTTCTAGTTAGAAATGAAGAAGAGATAGATAATGCAGAGGGAGACATTCGCATTTCCGGATAATGCAATTACAATGCATGATGACTGGGGTCTTCTTCCAGTTTATGTTTGGTCAGATTTAACCTTAACTCAATATATGGGACAATGAAAGAAAGTATAAAAGCAAGGCAAGATAGAAGGCCAAGGCATTGAAACAAAGACCTCAAGAAAACAACTGACAAAATGACTCTTCCCACATTTGATGCAAGTGAAAAGGCAAGTGCAAGAGCATGGATTCATAAGTTAGACAACTCTTGAGCCAATGGAAGTAGATGTAATTATGTTTGGAGCCATGCATTTTGACGGTGTAGCATATGATTGGCGGCACCATGGTTTTGTAACACAAGAACATGGGTTGATACATTCTTATGAGGAGTTTAGCACCAAACTGATTGCAAGATTTGACTACAATTTACTGTAGTGAGATTCCTCAATTGAGGCAAAGAGGGTCCTTAGACTCTTATATTAATGAGTTTCAAATGATTTCTGTTGTGGTCCTGGATATGACTGAAAATGGAGAGATTGTGCTTTTTATTAAAGGGTTGAATTATAAGATTAAGAGCCTTGTGACAGTATTGAAGCCTAGCTCACTTTAGGATGCAATGAAAACAATATTGGATTTAGATATTCATTCTACGTCATATCAGCCCCCTAAAAACAGTTTTAAAACTTCAAAACCAAATCTGTAGTTGTAATATCCCCTCTAATAATGAAATCTAGTATTAAAATTATAATCAATACCATTATTCATAAATTGAATAAATAATTGGTTAAGAATATATAATGAAATGGCTAAGTGATCATTAGATAATTATCAATTTTAAATATTATAATTATATATAAATTGAATAGCTAAAGTTACCAAATATATTTAAGAATTATTTATCAACAAATATGATTTAGCCCTAAATAAATGAACTAATCTTTGCAAGAAATTAATATAACTTTCATTAATCACTAGAATAAATAATTCCTAAATATATTATAAAAGAAAATTAATGAGCGGTCACATCGAGTAACAGGGACGTGACTCTTATTGAGAGTGTGTATAAAAGTTTGGGCTTGAGGGTATAGAAACCACGGACGGGTCATCAAATAGGGAGCATGAAATAAGTCCAAAATTACCGCAAGTATAAGGGAGGAACACACGAATGAAGGAACTATCAGGTCAAAGGTGGTAAACGAAGGAAATAACAAGTCCACGTCAACACCAAATATCAACGGGCAGAAATAGTCCAAGTGTCCACCACATTCTGGATGTGACTGAGTCATTCAAACCATAAAAGCAAGGAGAGAAGGAAACATAGACAAGTGGGACTGTACACAAACACATGTATATAAAGTTGGAGAGAACAAGTACAAAGATACACAGGACCTCGCTGGAAAGTACGATTTGGACAACGTACTAACGAACATAATCGCATCCCATGTGGTAACCCACCAAGTGATTGGGCATAGGTGGAATTTGTTGGGAGATTGAAAGGTAAATGACCTTATATTCGCATGACACTAAGGTAATGTGTGGACATATTTTCTAATAAGATAATATGTATAGGTATATATGAAACATGTATTTTGGTAGAATGAATAAGTAATATATGTTTAGATTATAATAGGTTTATGGAATAAATAATTAAATATATGATTTATGAAATATTGAATGGATATAATTCTTATGATCCAAGATAAACTTGGTGGAGGGCGTTGCTTACAAATATCATAAAATGATCCAAGTATAAACTTGGTGGAGGGCATTTGTTATGAATGTCATTCTACGATCCAAGTGCAGTTGGTGGAGAATGATCTAGGTATAACTTGGTGGAGGGCATTTCATACGAATGTCATAATATAATCCAAGGAAACTTGGTGGAGAATGTTCAAATGTGGATTATCCGAAGTTGGATAATTTGTTAAATATGAAATATCTAAATAGATTCATTGTAATCTTTAGTATTATTACTTGTCCCATTCTAACTCTAATAGTGGGGACATTACAATAGTCATATAATCAGATCAAGAACATGCCACCTACAATGGACTTTGAGACTAGGAATGGATTGAGGAGAAAGAAATTATGCTTCACTTGCAAAGAACCTTGGACTCCTGAGCATGCCTTAGAATGGACAAATTGCATTACTTAGATGAAAGATCCCTGATAGATGTCCTTGCTGATCTGCTGTAGTTTTTAAATTAATAAACTATATTTTCCTGTGATTTCTTTGATGGTCTTTGAGAATAGACAGAAGTTGCAGAAGGTTTTGTTTTTGTTTTGTGTTTTTTGATAGTTTTCACAATAGTAATGAATAATGAACAATAAACATGAGAGGAGACTGAAAATAAATAAGAACATAGAGCCAAATCAGAATTGCTATAAATCATACCAGGCAGATTTCTGATTTATAAAGCCAAATAATAAATCCAATGCAGTTCCAAAGAGCTTACATCCAACAATGATGCCAAACTGCTGCAAATGGCAGCCGTAAGACTGCAAGGAATCACATCCCAGCTGAAAGAATCAATCTGTAACGCTGAAACCATAAATCTGCAACTTGAATCCATAATAGAGAATGGTGTACTCTATCCCTGATAGCAACGCACACTGTCTGAAGAATCCAATGCAAATAACTGCTGAGGGCTATGTCCCAGCCAATCTAGAATCTGGGGTTTGCGTCCCAGATGAAGAATTGCTCTCTCAGAGCCAATTCACAAAAACAAGTTTTTCAATATGCAAAAGATAATAAGAAATTAGGTCTCCATCTCCTTATATCCCCTTCCAATTGTAAATTGAACCCTAAAGGGAAATTACACTTTGCCCTTTAAATAAAATATAATAAAATAACATTTTCCCAATTAAAGTCGTCCATGCTATAGGAAAAACATTACTTTATTAAAATTCCATAGCTGAAGGCACCAAAAAGTCTACAGATAGTAAAAATCATGTATAATAATTCGAGACCTTTCCAACGAGCTATAACACATAGGTGTACCTGATCAACTGAAGCCAAAATCCCCTTATTACTCCAAAATGGTTATATTATTAACTTTATTTTAATTTATTTAATCACCAACTTAGGAAATATTTAAATATATTAAAATATTTCCCAAATGGTCCCAAAAGGCCCAAAATGACCAATCAAACATGAATCTGACTTTGTCACCTGTCTGTGACTAATGCCGGACAAGATGGGTCAATTGGCAGTCCATCCCTAAAATCTAGGGATGCTCCTAAAAAGTAGGAGACAACCCCAATCAACCAAAATTGAGTCCCAATGACTCCCCTACTGTGTGCACCTTTGAGAGAACTGTCACTGAACTGGGAGTTCCTCCTAAAAAATAGGAGATGCACTCTAAGTCTCCAAAACGTTCGCCAAGGTCTCCAAATGCCTCCTAGACCACTCCTAGTCAATCCCTACAAATTAGGAATCCCTCCTAAATTGTAGGAAACTGTTGTCTACTGCTCCAAACTACTTGGGAAGCTCATGCATGACTCTAGAACCCCCTAGGTTGGTTCCCTCTATGCTCTGCTGGCCTATGGGAACCAGATAATAGACCAACCTTGCTAGAAATGTTGTCACTAAGGAAGGGCAGAAATTGGGGACATGACATTAGAGGTCATTTTAGATGTTGAGGAGCAGATTGATGACAACAGTTATACGGAAAGCAATAAAGATAAACATCATGAGCATTATGAGAAGTCCACATTAGAAAGAAACGAAGATAAGTCAGCTGATTAGATTAATGTTCTATTGCATCACTATCAAGAGTTTCTACGAATCATATATTTCAATTAAAGGGAGTACATAAGGGGTAATGAGTTATTTGTTTGTTGGATACAAGTGCCAGGCAAAACTTTATTAATGAGTATTCAGTTGTGAAGCATGAATTATAAGTTGAGGAAATTCTGGGTTTTGGTGTGGAAGTTACAGGTGTAGATACGTTGGGTTGCACTGAGAGAGTTCCCTAGCTTAGTATTTAGATGGCTGATTACACCTTGACCAATGATTTCTATGTGATCAAGATGGAAAGACTTGATGTTATCCTAGGCATGTAGTCGTCACAATCTATTAGTAGGTACACATTGGACCACCACAAGATGCAATTAGAGTATTATAGAGAATCGAAGGAAGATAGAGTTGGAGGCTTTATTAGATGGAGGTCCTAGAGTAGTATCAACACATCAAATGGAGGCCAGTCAATAGATGTGAGGATATAGCTTGGACAACCCTATGTTTTGTCTTCCAAATTGGATTCATCATGTAGACATTTAGTAAGTGCTTGATAAGCACAATGGGGTTTTTGGAGACATTCCTCTAGGTAGACCTTCTGATCATGGACTTGAGCATGTTATAGAGTTGAAGGAGGGCACTTACCCTATCATCAGTACACTTACCATCATCTGAGGCACTTTAAGAAAGAGATTGAGAAGACAATCAGGGAATTACTTTCCATGGGGGCATATTAGACTGAGTTCCAACCCATTTGCTTCTTTATTGGTCTTATTGAAGAAGAAGGATGGTATGTTAAAGATGTACATTTCATTATCATGCCCTACACAAAAGAACCATTAAGAACAATTATCCTATTCCCCACATTGATGAACTACATGATGAGTTATATGGGGCATGTGATAGGAGCTAATGGTGTTGAGGTGTATCGAGAAAAGATACAGACAATTATTGATTGACCACCTCCTAGGAAAGTTTCAGAATTGAGGGGATTTCTTTGTTGTTCCTAGTACAAGCGATTTTTAATGGATTCTCACCTCTTACGGTTCCACTTTCAGATCTTAGACAAAAGGGTGCATTTAGGTGGTTAGATGATGCACATGGTACATTTGATAGGTTTAAGGAGGTTATGAGCGCTTGTGTTGTATTAACTCTACTTGATTTTTCTTAGCCATTTGTGTTAGAGTGTGATGCATTAAGTGAAGGGATTGGTGCAGTACTCATGTAGAACAAACATCCCGTTGCCTATGAGAGTAGGAAGTTGAGGGATAATGAGCAATTTTACTCCACTTATGATGAGGAGATGCTTGCCATCATGCATGCTTTGACATGGTTTAGACACTATTTGTTAGATGAGAAATTCATGGTTAGAACAGATTACAACAATTCAAGGTATTTCTTAGAGCAAAAGGAGTCAAATGAATGACAAAAAAATGGGTCAGCAAAATTCAGGCATATGATTGACATTGAGTATGTCAAATGTAAAAGGGATATTGTACCCGATGCACTTTTGGGAAGATCTATTTGTACACTTTTCTCTATATTAGGAATTTCAACTGATTGGAAATCCCAACTATTGGTTAAGTATTCCAAGAATCTCTCTGTATGCAAGCTCATGGATGACAGTTATAAGGTGATTGATGAGGTTATTTACTATAAGGACAAGTTATTATTGGTACTTGTTTGTAAGCTTATGGAGAAAATTATGAGAGCTTGTAACAACCAAATCTAACATAATAATTATGAAAATAAAAATTTACTTGTGAGAAAAGAGGAAAACTGAAATAACCAATTTATATTATCCTATTAATATAAAAAATAAGTTATTAATTGCTTTTCACATGAAAACTGATTCTAACAAATTCTTTAAATTTTCCAAGGAAAGTAACACATGATAGAATATTGAATATTATAAATTAAATAACAAACAAGAAAAGAACATGTACATCTTGTCCCTTCTCTCTCTCTCTCTCTCTATATATATATATATATATATATATATATATATATATAATACACACACACACATTTCGAAAGAAAGTTGATGTCATGTTAAATCTGCATTCAATATGACTTGGGAGATTGTTTCCTCATAGCATCTCGTCTGAATGGTCTGTAAGATATGTAACTTGCAAGCTGTAGATAGAGTATAAACTGTGTTGGTGAAATAACCAATAGGGCTGAAGTGTCTTTAATCAGATTTTATTCAATATCAACCAGTTAGGTAATGATGGTTGTATGGTAACTTATTTAACAGTCAATCCAAATTTAATGCTAGGAACTTGTGCCTCGTCCTTGAGAGGTCTAAACTAATATGTTTTGAGCTTAGAGCCAATTATTGAACTAAACCTCACCAAGACCAGATTGGGAAAATTAATTTGATAATTATTCTAGAAACAACCTTAGGATGGGAAGTGTACAATTGTTGTATATTGTGATATTTGGAATGTGGATATCCAATTTATGAAGCCAAGAGGTCCATGGAATAAGTTTACTAGTGACAATGACCACACAAGAATTATGTTTGTACTCTTTAAGACCTTGACCAAGGTGGTATTATGCTACAAGTAGCATATGTCAATTGGTAGAACTAGGAGGGCAACATCTAGCTACAAAGGTCACCTAGTTGGCAAGGATGTCCTTAGGATGACTAGCTATGGCGTTTGTAGGTTCTACACCAAGTCTTGGATGGCAAGAAAATGGAAACTGTGCTTTTGTGCCTTTGAGAAGGGTTGGGCTACTTCCATGATGTTGTATAGGTGACTATTAGTCACGATCAAAAGATATATATATATATATATATATATATATATGAATTTTTCTTCTAGCTTAAACATTGAACATACAACCCCTGTATGCAACAACATGACATATAATCAAATGAAAGCAAGATGTGAGATCTGATCCAAAAGAGACTTAATGGCGTGCTGTTTTAGGCATTATCTTCCTAGACGTATAATGCAACTAAACAATGCAAACTTTTCATTTTAATTATTATATCCAAAAATGTTAAATGATTTCTCATCCCAAATCGAAAAGAAATATCATGAAAACCAAAGTCATGGGTTCTTGTGCTTTATAGCATATCAATCTTAAGGTCTTTTATATAGAACTAAGTGGGAGGAAAATCATTGAAACTCCATTGACATACATGCAAGATAAATTCTTTTAAAAGTTGTTAGCAGAGAAGAAAACGTGCTTGCCAAGGCTTGCAATCAAGGGAAGACGACAAACCATAGGAATACTTTGCAGTGCAATCCTCCACAAAACTTTACAATCCCAAATGAAATATATTGGGTGGATATTTTGCAACCAATAGTTTTGGATAAAATCCAGTCACAAAATAGGATGATCAGCCATAGTGTGTGAGACAAAGTCTCTCCTACCTTAAAGGGAAGGCCCCCCCTTCTCACTGTTCCTTGGATCAACTCTAGGTAAGCAAGAATTTGAGAGATTTTGTAAAGGGCGTTACCAATATTCTTTCCTCTTAGCTTTCAAGAAAGAATCCACTTACCTGTGGAGCGAGTAATGGACAAGATGAAACCTTAAACTACACTTCTATCTAAAGTTGTAAATGGTCATACCGATAAACCAACACTAACTTAAAGGCTAGCTGAAAGCGTACCAATTTGGTTCTAAGTCCCGTTTTAACCTATTTTATAAGAATAACCTCTACCTTTGGGGCACAAAGACTTCTAGAAGTAGGGAATTCTAACTATTTTTCGTGAATTTGAGATGGTAATACAAGCTACAGTCAAAGCTCCTAGTCTGTGTATTGCAACAACTGCTCCCAGTCAAAGCTTCGGCTCTGATTGCTTCTTAAGTCACTATGCTCTATTATTGAACACACAATAATAACATGATCAAAGACAATAGGCACAAATTACAGTCAAAGCTTCTAATTTTCTCTATAACAATTGCTTCTAGTCAAAGCTTCAATCCAATTGCTTCTTTTATTCACTTTTCTCCCAAATTCGTACTATACAATCGAAGTTATGTTTGCACAATTTTGGTAGAGCTTTCTTGCATACAATAGAAGATGATTTTTACAATGAGGGGGGCACTCCTTATATAGGCAAAGGAGTTGAGAAAAAGATGGACAAAGTGGGAGCAACTCAACCAACTTTGACTCGGTCTAACTAATAAGAGAAATTATTGGATTACATGTCAATACACATGTAAATCGTATTACATGTAATTACACATTTTCATGTAATACATCCTCTTTGATTACAAACATGAAAGAAGAAGAAGAAGAAAGATGGAAGAGAAATGAAATAATCCTAGGGATTGTTCTGAAGGGCCTTGTACTTGGCAATGCTATCCCATGATTACAGGATCAGGAGTTCTTGTATTTTTTGCCACTGCATTCACCTTGATAACCATGGTGTTGTGTCATTTGATAACCTTTGACTCTCTTCAATGAATTGTTTGTTGTCATTTGAAAACTTGATGTGATCAAGCTTTTTCTCGTTCAAGTTGTTGTGACTTCTCCTTTGTAGATCATCACAATTAGAATCTTTGACACTTTCAAAACCTTCTCGATAGTGTCTGGATGTAAACTTGGAACAACTTTCCACCAACACCTTTAACTTTTTTTTTGTTGAAGCAAAGTGCTTGGCGCATTCCCACACGAACTGTAATGTCCCCACTTTCTGATTAGGTTCGAAAGCTGTAATCTGCAACCATTTGTCAAGTACAATATCGAAAATTGTATGTAAAACATATTAGCAATATTACATTCAAGTAAGTACTAATCTAAATACTACCCAAGCTACCCTTCCTAATCCTTCAGGAGAGATCCTTTCTCCAATCACCTAACCCTCTAGTGAGACTTTTATCTCGATTAGGTAATTGTCATAGAAAGAGCTTCTCCCTTAGGCCTCTTTGGGATCTCTGGTAACACTACTTGGTAGAATCCCACCTCTACCAAGTCTCTTATCTATGACATGCATATGTTTGACCACTACAATATATATTGTCTCTAGAGATTCTCTACAAATCTCTCTCTGGGTTCCAACTTGGGATCCCGACATTCAACTAAGAATGCCCTCTAGTCACTTAGTTCTCTTCATGAGAAACTTGACATCCATAATTGGATACCCTCTACCAAGATTAACTTGGTCTCTATAAGAAATATAAAGTTCTCTTATATATATAATTGGTAATCATTCTCTAATTGGGTATGTTAAGTTTATATATATATATTAAATATTACATTATCCTTACAAGTCTGCAACCATGTATGCCCCTTCAATGTATATAGTCCTTTATCTTTAGATATTAACTATCAACTTTGTGGCTTATATAATAACCCCAACTGGTTATAACTTTGTGAAACACCAAATTCTTCTCAAATTCAATTGTTTGAGATTTTGTCAACCACTTTGCAAGCAAGCTTTGATACCAATGTAATAACCCCAACTGGCAACTTCGTGAAACACCAAATCCTTCTCAAATTCTATTGTTTGACATTTTGTCAAAAACTGTGCAAGCAAGCTCTCATACCAATGTAATATCCCTTGCCCAAACTGATTGATTTTAGCTTAAGGAATATTGTCAAACACTCGTATGTTGCCTTTCTCTTTTCTGATTTTTTTGTGTTTCAGATTGTTTGATATAGTTTGAATGATGCTAATAAATTCAGTATGTTCGCAAATGATATTACAATACCTCTTACAATGAACTAACAAGCAAGTGTAGTGCTTTTTAGTATTTTCAATGCATATACATGGAAACTAGATATGGAATGCATACCTACAGCCAACTAACATTTTTACAAACAATTGGCATACAACTATTATGCTGATCATATATGTTATTAGATGGACATTTCGTCAAACAAATGGTATGCAACATATATCTCCTTTATTGAATTCATTCCTATGTACAATGTTGCTATGAGTTTGCCAAGACAAATGGGCTTACAATAATGACTACAACAATGCCAAATCTGATTCTGAATTATCATTTACAACAGCAAAATTATATGCCTAAAATTACAATGCTAACTACTAATAGTTGCAAGAAGAACCTGATAATAGTGATGCCCAAGGATGGAGATGAAAGTTGCAACCGGAATCAAGTATAAATACTGTAGTGTGACACTATTCACGTGTACTGTAGCAGCAAGGAAAAAATGATCACTAATGGCTGCCAAAAATAAATCTTCAGGTCTGCACTCAATAGTCCTTCAATACTCTTCAAACTCTTCGATTATTCCTCAAGTTTAAGTACAATTAAAACTCGAGAATGAAGCTGTCCTGAGTGCCAAATTCAGTGGATATTTCACTACCTCAAATGGTTGCAACACTGAAGAATTGATGCTCTCCAATGGCTAACCGAAATCAGAAACCCTTATTTTCTTCTCCCAAGTTCATATCAAATACAATTGACAATAATTGGATGCCTAACAATGAAGCTCTCGCCTCTATTTATTCTTTTTCTTCACCCTTCTAGAAGGAAAAAATATATTATTTAATTGCACTCTCTAGAAGCTTCCTCCTTTCTAATACAATGATTAGTTGTGCTTCTAGAAACTTAAATTAATTAAATATAAAGTCACCTTTAGATTTATTTATTTATGGACTTTAATTTAATTTGTTTCTCCTTATTTCTCCACTTAGCCTTCGGAGAATAAAAAGCTAAGAACTCCATTGAGGGTCTAAAAAATGGGGAACATTATAGCTTACTGCAACACATCTTGTAGGTGTATCTAGTGAATATGCATTTGGAGTCTTCTTCTCACTATATATGAAGTCTATGTTTGGCTATCGTTCAGGTCTTATTGTTTCTACTTAGAGGACTTGTTAGGTTGACATTGCCTTGGTCCTTAGTGAGTTACCTCTTTCTTGAATCCTTGCTTGTTCCTCCAATCACCATGTATAGTTTTGAAGTAATTTTGATGTACTGATGTCAATATGTTGATGAGCTCTCTGTTTAATGTTTTTATTAAGACTTTACTATCATTATTCCTATATTCGAATAGGGTTGATTGACAAGTTTAATGGTATATTGGGGATGTTGCCTCCTGTTTGCCATAGACTATGATAGCTCTGTGGCTTATGGTTCTTCTTGGCGACTGTTATCACTTAGTGCCTTGGCCAATTATTACCATTCCACTAGTGATAGGTCTTCTTCCACCATGAATCGTCTTCCTTGTATTATATCGGGTGAGGCTGTTGGAGTTTGCTGACTTCTTTCTTTCCGTGAACGTTGATACTAGATTATTTATTGCACTCTTGTCTTTCTCAATGAGCACCTTCCTTACTTGCCCGTGGCTTAGTCCCAACGTTGATGCTTGTTATTCTCGCCATTTTTCTTTACCTGTGCAATGTCTTGTTCACTGTCAATGCTATTTCCTTGCGTATGATATGTTCAATGATATAAACTTGTAGTCATGATGTGTGTTGGATGATCGGATGGTATTGATCCTTGTCCCCTTGGCTGGGTTCTCAGGAGCTTTTCGTTCCTTTCCAGATGTCTGTCTTGTACGTGGATGCTCGTAACTAAACTCAGGCGAAGACTCTAACTATTGGTATCCTACTCTGACTGTTCGATGCTTCCCAATTGGTCCAGTCAGCTTTTGTGGAGGAAATGGTACCTACTTTTGTTCTATCTGCGACATCACTCCTTATGATCATTGTCTTCCCTTTTTTCCTTTTCTTTCTTGGTCTATTAATCCTCATTAATATGAGACACTTATTGTGAATGGTCATTTTGATTAGTCTTGTCTCTTATCAATTCCATACTTTTGAATAATAACGCTTAATCATCTATATTAGATTCATTTGTATAAAGGGGATTTGGGAGTTTGGCTAGAATAATGTGTTTAATTAATTTATTACATTGTTAATTCTTTTATTAATTATTCACTTAGTAGTTTACAATATTATATTGTTTATATTTTCAAACACTAAAGTATCATTATTTTGATACTCAATATTATTATTATTTATTAAATAGATTGATTGATATTATTATCAATAATCATTGACTAAAATTATATGGCAATATAGGGTTATGACATGAACTCAGGTTCTCGGACAACCATGTGAAAATGAAGATCAAATGAGTTACTACTTCTTGAGAATCAAAACATGCCTTCTTGATGGGATATCTCTATTTTTTGAAGAAGTTTTAACATATCTTGAAGAGTGTGCTGCAACATGAAGACGATAACAACTTTCAATGAGATTGAATACTTGAGAACTTTGGGATTTGAATTACAGTGACGAATCCATGAGGGGTGGGTATTCAAAGTATGGATTAGACACTTATGGAACATATATTATGGCTGGAAATGAACCGGAAAGCATATGTATTTGGATGGAAAGGGCCAAAGTTAGACTTGGAAAGATGGATTGCATGTGGGCAATGATGGGCTTTCGTGGGTATGACAATGAATGCAAGTTTAGATGCATATGAATGCATGCAAATAATAACTTTTGACTTTAAAAGTGTGGCCTTTAGTCAAAAATGGGTTCTCTGGATGTCATTACACGTAAAGTGAATTACATGTAAAACAAACATGTATTTAGGTTCGGAAGATGAAAATGTGTGTAAATGGGAATGAAGGATGAGATTGCATGTAAATGTGGATGGAGGGTGATTACATGTAATCACATGTGGAGAATGAGATGCAATGTGTCATAACATGAAAAGTGGAATTATATGTAATTGCTCTTGAAGTGTAATTGCATATGAAATGAATGGATGCAATGTGCCTTGGCATGTAATGGAAAATATGGAATGAAATGATGCGCTTGCATGAAGAGGTGGAAGGTGGAGTGAAGTGGAACGTGCTCAAGTTCTTGGGAAAGAACTTGCAATTTCTTCCAAAAAAAGAAAAATGAGAAAGCAAGCAAACAAACAACGAAAACAAGCACAAAGAAAACACATAACATTGGTCTTAACCTCAAACATGTTAAGAAGCAAGTTACTTTAAAATGCAAACACAAATTTGGAATTTGGGAAAAAACCAAGAGTATAAAAATGAGACTTTTCATCATTTTAAAGAGAAAATGCACTTTTCATGTCATCTATATCAACAAGTGTACAACATCAAGCTAAAACATGTATCAAAACAACAAGATAAGCATGAATTGATTAGCAAAATGGAAAATGTCCATTTACTTGAAGATTAAGAGTCAAGAATGAAGGAGAAAGAAATTGCAAGTTTGAAAAATTCTCAAAATAAACTTTGACCTCTCCAACCTTGCAATGATGAATTCAAAATGAGCATTCAATGAGGCGTTTTTGGATAGGAATGCCAAAAATGTGCCCTATAGCCCCTCAAAACACCAATGTTTTTTTCAAATGGAATTTCTTGGGACGTTTTTTTATCAAAAACATGTTTCAGATCTGCCCCAAAATGAATCATTTTTGCAAATGGAGGGCAAAAATATGATCCCAATAACAATGATATGGATAAAAAACCCCAAACCGATTCCTCCATGAGCCAAAACGTGATCAGCAACACCATAAAAATGAATACAAAAACGTGACTACAAATAACCATAAAATGAAGCGATCTTGGCATGAATTCAAGCGTCTAGGGCATGATAATGTCAAGAAATGCAAAAATGACCCTCCTCTTGGGAATTTCAAGCCATAGATCAAATCTAAGCCTTTTTATTGTAAAATGTGTTCTTGGAGGGCATGTGCATGAAGTTTTCCCTTCAATCTTCAAAATCGGGTTTTATGAAGACATGCATGCATTTGAAGGCAAATTGCACCTTTTGGGGAAGATTACATGTTTTAAAAACACTCAATAGAGACTCCTTATTCAAATCGCACCTTTTGGGTGCAAATGCATGTTTTGGAAAACATGTAATGGAGTCCAAGAACAAAATTGCAACTTTTGGGCGAGATTACATATTTCAAAATATGCTTGCAAAGATAGATAGATAGATGATGTTTAAGATAGATGATTTTTAATGTCCACGAGTCTAAGAATAGCCTATGGGACAGCCTTCCAACTAAACCAGCTTTCGTAATTTGATTCTTTTTTTGTGCACACTGATGATGAGGCCACCTAGCTTCTCACTATTCTCGTTGCTGAATAAATTGTGCCAAGATTTGTCAGATATAATATCCACAAATTTGAACCTAATGTCCATATATGCATCGCATTCTAATATAAAGTTTTGTTCAGTTTTCACCTTCCCATAGTTGCAAAACATGCAAATTCTCTCTTCCCAAGACTCTTTTGGCCTATTTGATCGACCGGTCTCACATCGGAGTTGATGAGAGTTGGTTTTGAGTTGTGCAATGAGACTTTTAGCTCTCCAACAAATGTTAGTCCCTATGTATGCCTTTTGGAGTTGATCACATGTGGGGTTGAACTCACTGATATAATAAGCTTTTTTCCTTCCAAGTCCATTAGCCCAAATTTTCTTATAGAATTTCTCCATAACAAAGAGCTTTATTTCTTTATTATTTGCGGGACACCTATTGAAATGGATATTCCATTTGCCCATCCATTTGATGTTTTGTTACATCCATGTCTTTATATGTTTGCACAATGTATCATTACAGATCATTTTAGGCCATCTATCTTCACACATTTTTTCAGTTCTTTTTAGGTAGCTAATGAGGCGAACCATAGGAATTGCCTCAATAGGTGCAATTCCCACCTCACTTAACATAATATCATATGAAATGATGTTCTTGATTTTAAACTTGTTTGTGATCCAACGCTTTTGAATCCTCTCAATTTGTTTCCACTGTAAGGTTGAAGTGCTGCTGGCCCATTTTTCATTGCACCTTTTGGGGGTCACTGCATGTTTTGAAAACACTTAACTATGTGTTGATGCGAGTTTTGTATCACTTACATAACATATTAGGATTTGAATATTCGATATGGGATATCAAACATACAACTCCTCTCTTGAAAAGTTAATGCTCATGAGACATGAGTATAACTCCAATGTTCCTTACATCATTGGATACTCGCTCAATTTTATCGATGTGATTTGCTGGTAATCACATAGGCGGCCTTACGCTATTCATTCAAGGATGACTTGGACTTTGTTGGAATGAAGGTGATGGTGACTCGGTTTGTGAAATGTGCGGAGGCAGATAATGTTGATGATGGTGGTGATGGAGGATGTGTGTGGCAGTGACGATGTTGATGGGAAAGCGATGGTTGTGGAAGGTGAATGGATGAGTTCTATCACTTAACTTACTTCTCTAAGCTTCGACTACCCAACTACTCACTATTCTACTCCTACTCCTATGAATGGAAGGTTAGCAAATGGATGGGGATCGAACCTAATGAGAGTTGACCAGCGGCCTC
Source organism: Cupressus sempervirens (assembly GCA_028749045.1). Taxonomy (NCBI): domain Eukaryota; kingdom Viridiplantae; phylum Streptophyta; class Pinopsida; order Cupressales; family Cupressaceae; genus Cupressus; species Cupressus sempervirens. The sequence goes on along the minus strand of CM053783.1, from coordinate 286,488,442 downwards.
ACTTCCATAGGTGCAATGATTCAAAGGAATAATAAACTAGCTTACCACACAAAGCTTCCCAACCAGCTGCTAGGATGCAAGTGGTCTAGTATTGATCCTTATGAAACATTTACCAATGCTACTATACAACTATCCATCTACTTCAACCTCACTTAAACAACTTAAACAACTTGAAAAGAAATCTAACTATGTGGAAGTAGAAAACATGCAATAATACCCAATGTTCTTAATCAACATGCAAATTGCAACAATGAAGAAGAGAGCAATTTTGGTATTATCTTTGCAACAATTTCTCCAACCACTTTACAAATGAGAGCAAATGGCCTTTTATAGGGGCCAGAAATACAATAGACGATGGAGATCAAAACAAGATCAATGATCCAGATTGGATCCTCAAATTGCCACCCCATCGGCCAATGAGAAGCCGCCACCTCATCAATGGACTAATGAAAAAAGTGCAAAAAGTGGCAACCAATGAGAAGGCACCAAAATGGTGGCCAATCAGAAATAGGCATTTGTCCTATTCTAGAAGAAAGGGAAATTGCCACTTGGGCTTACATCAAATGATCTTCTAATATAAATCTTCCCTTTTCTTTCATCGTCTTAGCTAAAGCAATGAACTTAGCTAGCCTTTCGTTAACTTCTTCCATAGGAGGACAAGGTGTGTGCTTCGCCTTGAGTTCCGCTGACTTCGCCACGCCACTTGTTGCTTGTAGTATCCTTTCGTGATCCTTCTCATATTCTTTCTCAAATCCAATAAAAGCATTGAGAGAGGAAAGGGTGCCCAAATGCTTTTTCTTGATAGCAACCTTTTCTAGCTCATCCAATCTCGATCCAAGTCTTATCTCATTGATATCCTCTTCTCTAATGTCTTCAAAATCAAGGGTTGCTCCATTGTCGCTCATCATGGTCGTAATGGAAGTGTTGATGCTTGGGCCGTGATGTGCAACTGCCTTTTGTATATCCTTTTATTGTATCGCCATTGGTATCGGTTATTCGCCTCATTTTCAAGAAGGAGGGTGTTTTGGGCATCATATCCTCTTTGTCTTTCTTAGTGTTTGTTCGCTTGGGATTCTTACTTGCACTAACATCCTCCATGCTCGTCGCCTTATTACGGGATGGTAGAGTGGTGGACTAGAAGGCAAGTAGAACCAAGGGAAACAATCCTTAGACTAGAATGAAAGAAGGAAATTTGCTTAAGGACCCCTTTCAACTCTAAATGATTTGAAATTACTTTTACCAATAGCCAAGGGGGATTGTCCTTCTTTTAGTCTGTCCTTCATTCGTATCATGTCCACTGTACCGATATTGGTGTCGGTTATTCTCTTCATTTTCGAGAAGGGCATTTTGGGCATCATATCCTCTTTGTCTTTCTTAGTCTTGTCCGCTTGGGATTCTTACTTGCACTAACATCCTCCATGCTCGTTGCCCTATTGCGGGATGGTAGAGTGGTGGACTAGAAGGCAAGTAGAACCAAGGGAAGCAATCCTAAGACTAGAACGAAAGAAGGATGTCAGCTTAAGGACCCCTTGCAACTCTAGATGATAAAAATTCACCTTAACCAATAATTGTATAGCGACTTTTCGGAATTTGGACTAGACCTCAAGAACTTCAAATCCTCTTGCAAATCAGAAATTTATCATGTATTTCACCTTCAAATAAAATTACCCAACCTAGGGCCAAAAATCGCAGCTTCTTGCAAAAATCAGAATTTTATCTTCCACAAATTTCGGCTTCCACAAAATTCGGCTCCCACAAATTTTGGCTCCCACAAATTTCGGCCCTCACAAAATTTGCCTTCCACAAAATTCGGCCCCCACAAATTTCGGCTGCCACAAATTTCGCCCTCCACAAAATTCGCCAAGCAAGAAGAGTGCAGATCTGCTTTAGCGAAATCGCCAACACCTTGAGAAGGAGAAGTGAGAAGTGAGGAGAAAATGGGAGAGAAGCCTCCTCTTATACCCAACTTTCTTCTTGGACCCTAGGAGAAAGAAAAACAAATAATTAATGCAAAATTATGGCCACAATTAAATACTTAACCAAAATTAATTTTACCATGATGAAAATTGCCTTTTAAAATTGCCAATTTGTTCTAAATTGCAAAAAGAAATTAAATAATGCCTTGGGAGTGTTAAAGCCTTCCATTTAATGAGGATTTAGTAATTAATACGTCATTAAAATTGTATTTTGGCTAACCAAAAGCCATTTTTCAATATTAAATTACCAATTTCATTAAAGGCAAAAAGTTTTCAAGACAATTTTAATTTATTAAAACCATTTTTTTGCAATTTCTCTCCAAATCGATTTTGCTATGGCAATAATTTTTTTTTGACAAAAATAAAACCACTTCTAGAGTCTAAAATCGATTTTGCAATTTTATTTCACCATCACAAAAATTAATCTTTTCACCAAAAATAATCAAGATTTTCCAAAAGACCAAATTTAACAAAATTTTCATTTTTTGAAAATTATCCAAATTTACACAATTATATCCAAATTTTCATAGGAAAACGTCTAAGTACAAAATTTACAATTTTATCCTGCCAAGTGTTGCTCTTTAAAATTTGTTCGGCCTAAGGATAGAATTGGTGGCTCTGGAAATCAAGTTAAAAAAAAAAACGGGTGAAAATAAGCTAAGTCTCTCCCATTGGCCTGAAGGTGTCCAAGGCTCAAAATTTTCAAAAAAAACCAAAATTGTTGGACAAAATTAAGAAATTGCCAAGGTGATAAAAAAAAAAGAAAAAAAAAGAGGGGGGTCCCCAAAGTTCTGGGGCGATGGTGTGAGAACCTCACAACACTATGCATGTCTCACCTTTTGGGAGTCACTGCATATTTTAAAACACAAGTATTTACGTGTTTTATGTGTTTTCAAATTGCTTTTTTGTTCAAAATCGTGGTTTCTATAGGCAATTACATATTTTTATGTAAATGTGCTTGTAGACATGCTATGCACAACTTAAGTGATGAATTAAGCACATATCAATTTAATTTTTGATGAAATATTACTTCAATGGGTCATAAATAATACTTACACTATATAGATACATATATAATGTGCAAATATCATTCAAAAAGTAATATTTACTAAGATGTTTGAATTGAAATTCAAAAATTAAATCAAACTATATACTTAATATAGTCACTTAAGTGAAAAATTGAAAAACAACTCAACTTAAAAATATAATATAAAGTGCTCTATAGTTACTTTAAGTGAAAAATTAAAATGATAAAGTAACTCAAAACATATTTTTCAAAAAGTGAATGTCAACTTCAAAATATAACATGACATTTTAATTCTTGCAGTTGCACCTGGAAAGTCCACTTTTTGAGCACTGAAATGGTCATATCTTTTGATTGCTAACTTCGATTAAATTTTAAGATAGACCGAATTGAAGGGAAAACCAAAAGCAATGACTTGAGCAAAACCAAAGACCAAAAGCCAACAAACACACTAAAAAACAAGAAAAAGGATGTTGAAGGCTTCAAAAATCAAGCATAGGCTCAACAAATAGAAAAACTAAAAAGACTTGACGAAACCTTTGGTAAGAGGAATCATTATATCAAATGGATTCGATTGATTGATCAATACTAACCAATTAAATAATGAACTAACTCAGAGAAATGCAAAACTAAGTTGAAAAGTTTTATACTGTTACCTACATTTTGTGGTGACAAAATGCAAGACAGCAAAATACATGCAACAAACCAAACTCAATGACGATGGTCAACACTGAGCTCTCCCCAAAACCAAAACATAAATTGCAAAAGCTATAGTACCAAGAGATGAAAGAATGAACTTGTCTCTAGCCTTCGAAAGGTTTCATGGGAGATGCGACAAGGGTAATTCCTTGTCATGGTGGTAAGAGGGACTTACTCTTGTCACCTTAATTTCAACAAGAGTAGCTCATGAAAACACAAAGATGAAAATATAAGAATATGCTTAAGATCAGATAAAATTAATATTTGAAAATACTTTCACACGTACATATATACATAGACACTTTCATATTTGTATATATATGTGTGTGTGTGTCTATACACACATACACTTGAATGCATATTAATTGTTGAATCAAAAGTGCATAAAGAAACATATTTATTGATGTACCTAGCAAAGAAAAAGTAAGACATCCTAGAAACTCTTTTCTATGCAAACATGCAAAACATAGAATCAAATAATTAATGATTACCAAGGTCATTTATTATGATTAGTGAGGAGTCCCTACTCCTAGAACACTCACTAGACCAACTATATATCTAAATACCACACTCCCAACTTAAGTGACTGGCGATGGTCGAGGTTTCTAGCTTGGATGGCATTTCTAACTGTGCTGTTCATGTGCCCCTTTGTTGAAGATCCCTCACTCACCAGATGGATTCTCCTCCTATATCCACTAGCATAGAAGGATTGGAGACCCATGTTGATTCTGTTGACGAACAGTATAGAGTCAACATAAATATGCATTAGATATTTTAATGAATTTCTATTGCAATTTATTTACGAATACTCCACATAAGATTATAAATTCTCCTACTATTATTTGCTTTAATAAAATAAGATATTCATATTTATTCTCATCAGCAAATTAACTTAACAGAAATAGCTGAAAATCATAAAATTTCTTAGATGCCGATTCCTATTTAGGGAAAGCAAGTACCTCTGGGCTATAATACTTGGGGGAGAGAGCATAAGCTAGGAGATGCAAATGAGTAGTCATCTTGTTCCAACGGCGAAGAACAATTGTTTCCATGATTTTGTATAAGGTGTCTCTAGGGTCATTTTCTCTCCTTTGAATGACCAAGGATATGAATGGCTTATGATGTTTATGTAAGTTATCGTGATGTAAGTTATGTAAATTAAAACTTTTTAAGTTTAGGTATATCTTAATAATAAGAAACTTGGGTAGAGGATTGTATTATAACTTACCACTTTGACTTTCTTCAATATGGTGTCCATGACATCATTAATGTCCCCCAAGCATGGATGATTCGTGTTGGCAAACCTAAGCATAGCCATGATGGGATCGATGAATTCTAATATGTATTCCACTAGAGTCCACCAATCATTATCCAATATTATTGCCTTGATCTTTTGGGCCTATGTTGTATTGGATTGTTTCCAAATGCCCCATTGGTTGCTGATCACCATTTGTGACAATGCTTCCTTCACCCTTAGAAGCTGTGTAAGGACAATTATGTGTGATGCAAAGTGGGTTTCATCCACATAAAAACATGTGACTAATAAGTTAGGAACACATTTAGCTATGTAAAACATGACATAAATTGGTATTTCATAAATGAAACTAAACTTTTATTTTAAAATCTACCTTCAATAACTCCAATTTGGAGGAAGTTCTGAAAAGTGCTTGTGACATATGGTGGTTTGTCACAAACACTTGAATCTCCTCACCTTGCTCATATGTTTGCTTCACCCAATCTATTTGCGTGCCAATAGCTTGTATCACCAAATTAAGGGAATGGATAGTTCATGGTGTCCAAAAGATGTAATCATATCTAGCTGTTAGTAATGCACCTGCAGTCTTGCAAAAGTTTTGCATTGTCCATAACAACTTGGACAATGTTATCATTATCCACTGGCTCTATCGAATGAATGAGAATGCAAGCAATAAAATAGCATCGTTTACTTGCCCCTCACAATCAACCACCTTCAAAAACATTGCTTCTTTGGGGGAAACATCAATAACATCTATCAAAGGATAGTTTTTACAATCTTTCAATCCATTTGAGACAACAAACATACCTATTTGAACCCAAGAGCCTCCTATGAGTTTGAATTTAGCCTCTATATTTTCTCTCTCATTGTGCAATAAGGTTGTGCGCAACTTTTCATATCCAGGGCCACGGTAAACATAAGGTATACTATTTATTCCTTCCACTATCTCCCTCCAATAAGGTGATCTAACTAAGTTGAATGGAACACCATTTGCAAAGAGGCAATGTCCAACTTTTTCATCAGCTATATGTCTCAATGCATTTTGAAAAGCCTTATCTAATGGGCCTCTCTTGTAGGTGTTGTCTTGTGGCTCTTATACATCATCATCATCCTCCCCAGAAGGTATAGGCAAGAAAGGATGTGTAGAGGCTTGGTGAGTGGGTGTTGTTATTGATTTTTTCTCACTAGAAGAACTTTATTTTCCTTTTGAAACTATTTTATCAGCATTTCCTTGTTCTTTTAAACATGCTGCTATTTGCCCAGTTGACAACCCTTTCTTATCAGGCCCCTCACACATATTAATACCTCCATCCTCAGCACCCAAGAAATGAAGTTGGACTCTAGAGTAGGAGCTTCTATATTGTGCTTGGCAAAAATTACATTAAGGAGACCCTTTATCAATTTTAAATTTTTGATATCCCTCCTACTACAAAGTGCAATTCTTGTAGTATGTCTCCATTAAGGAGACCCTTTACAATTTTAAATTTTTGATATTCCTCCCATCCAAGAAGCTTTGACTACTCATTGTTGCACTTGCAATTTGTAAAAAAAATAAACAAATAAAAAATCTTCAAAACTTGTAAAAAACATGGAATAAATTTGAAACTTTAGAAAAACTTCAAACAATGAAAAAACACTAAAGAAAATGGTTAAAATGCATACCTTCAACACTCAAATCTACCTTAAAGAAAGAACTTATTAGTCCAGACTCCACAATCAATCTCCTTGGTATTCAATCACTTCACTTCAAACTTGCAAGAATGAGAGAAAAATGAGAGATAAAATGAGTTTAAAATGAGTTAGACATCAAGTATAAAGGGGTGTTTTAGGGTTCAGTAGGAAAAATATAATAAAAGAAACACTTTTTGCATGCTTTTGGGCCCACATTGTATTTGGCCTGTGGGTTTGTGTAGAATCTATAGGTAGATTAGCAAAATTTTCATGGAGGGGTTTTAAGGATGATGTCCTCAAGTATGTGCATAAGTGTTTGATTGGTTAGTAGAAGAAGTAAAAACATATTCTCCCAACAGGTTTATTGCAGCCCTTACTGATTGTAGAGAAGAAATGGGAGAGTGTGCCTATGAATTTTATTAGAGGTCTTCCAAGAGTCCAAGGAAAGGATTGTATATTTGTTGTGTTTGATTGGTTTTTGAAATTCACTCACTTCTATGCTCTTGTAGTTGATTGGACAACCTCTCAAGTAGCAAAACTATTCTTCTATAACCTAAGACCATTATAAGTAATTGAGACAACAAGATCCTCAACTTATCCCGGTAGTTATTTATACTTGTGATTATAAAGTTGACTTCAAGCACTAGTTACCACTTGCAGATGTATAGATAGTCTGAGATTGTAAATGATTGGGTGCAGGGTTATCTTCGTACTTATGTTGTGGGTTAGTGGAAACTTTGGGTTAGGTGGTTGTATTTAGGCGAACATTTCTATAATACCACAAATCATATGTCTATTTTCTTGTTCCCATTTTGGGCTTTGTATGGTTATAAGCTATTGCCTTTCATAGACAACTTTTGATGATAGAAGAGCACCTAGAGCTAGAGATTGGTTGTAGGATTGCCAGGATATCATTAGAGTTTTTTGGGACAATATTAAGCAAGTTCAGAATCAGCAAAAGTTATATGTTGACTGTCACAAGATAGAGAGATCTTCTAGATTAGGAATATGGTTTTCTTAGGTCTTTAGTCACATTGATAGGGCACATTGAAGAGGAGTGGCATTAGAAAGCTTGAACCGAGATTCTATGGTTCGTATAGGATTTTGATGAGGTTTGGAGAGGTTGCAGATGAGCTTGAGTTTCCTCTGGATAGAAGCATCCATAATGCTTTTCACATCTCATGTGTAATGATCCCATCTTTTGGCCTTCACGTTCTCCAAAGTCTAAGTGGAGGATAAGAAGAAATTAAATTAATTTCTTATAAAGCCATTAAATAAATTAAAATTAAAAGGTGGCTTTATATTTAATTAATTTAATTAATTATTGTATTACAAAGGAGATGCTTCTAGAGTGTGTATTAATTATTGGAAAGGTGGAAGCCTCTAGAAGCACAATTAATTATTGCAAGAGAGGAGTTTCTAGAGAGTGCATTAATTATTGGAAGGGGGAAGCTTCTAGCACCTGCAATTAATTAATGTTTTAGTTCTTTCTAGAAGGGTGAAGGAATAGGATAAATAGGGGTGAGAGTCTCATTGTTTAGCATGGAATTATTGTATCGGATGATTATAACTTGCATTTGATAAGAGCTTGGATGTGTGAATCACACTCTTTTTTGGCAATAGGGGACGTTCATTCTCTGTTGTAACATTCTAGACGTCATTCCCTTAGGGTTTGGCCTTTGGAATACATCTCTTTGTAATTGATTGCAACATTTTCAGCATTAATATAATTTCAGCCTTGGTTCAGCTTTTGGGCATTTCTGGGTGTCCATTACAGTGGTATCAGAGCTATTAGTCCTGCCATCCTGTGGAGTTCTTATAGAGAATTTGGAACAACGAGATAAAGGGAAAAGGGTCTGAGAAAATGTATATCAGTCCAGATCAAGAAAATGCAATGCTTAGGTTACTTAGTTCATTAGAGGAGGGGCAGCAGATGCAGCAGGAGCATAATAGGAAAATGGATATGATGTTGCAACTTATGGCTAGACAGATGGGCATCAACATTGACAATTCGTATGTTGCTCCAGCGCAGAAGGTAGTTGATTCTTCAGATGGGATCGAGACACCACCGGGCTATGCTATTGGTGATAGTCAGGAGTCCACATATGAAGCTTTGTCAGAGGATGGCAATGCAACAATAATGGGATTAGGAGAATGCGAGGATACTATCCTATCAGCAGCCACTTCTGTGTCCGTTGAACCATCCAACAAGGAGTTTAGCAGTATGCATGCAGTTGTAGATGTGTGCTTTGATGATAGTACAGCTATTATTGCTAATGAGGTGAGTGATATAGTGACAGAGTCATATTATACTATTGATCAACAAAGTGTAGATGTTCACTTCTGCGATAGTACTATGTTCAACATGGATGCCACATTGTCTTATGAAAATTTGATGTTTGAGGTTGATATTGATCACTCTCCTGAGTGGAGTTGGGCTTTGTTTTCACCATCTACAAATATTCAGTTTTGTGTTGCAGCAGTTGGGAAGAAGAGATTTCATAGATCTTATACGGAGTTACCTTTTGGTGATATTCTAACTTCTTCACCATCAGCACAAGTATTGGGTGCTAGGTTGCATGACATGTGGTTGGTTCTGATGATGCTGATTTGTAGTTGGTATAATGTCCACAAGGATGTCGCATACTACTTCAATTGGGATCCAGGTGGAGGTTGGAGTTCATTATGTTACTTAATTGCTTGAGGACAAGCAATTTCAAGGAGGGCGGATTTGTAATGATCCCATCTTTTGGCCTTCACGTTCTCCAAAGTCTAAGTGGAGGATAAGAAGAAATTAAATTAATTTCTTATAAAGCCATTAAATAAATTAAAATTAAAAGGTGGCTTTATATTTAATTAATTTAATTAATTATTGTATTACAAAGGAGATGCTTCTAGAGTGTGTATTAATTATTGGAAAGGTGGAAGCCTCTAGAAGCACAATTAATTATTGCAAGAGAGGAGTTTCTAGAGAGTGCATTAATTATTGGAAGGGGGAAGCTTCTAGCACCTGCAATTAATTAATGTTTTAGTTCTTTCTAGAAGGGTGAAGGAATAGGATAAATAGGGGTGAGAGTCTCATTGTTTAGCATGGAATTATTGTATCGGATGATTATAACTTGCATTTGATAAGAGCTTGGATGTGTGAATCACACTCTTTTTTGGCAATAGGGGACGTTCATTCTTTGTTGTAACATTCTAGACGTCATTCCCTTAGGGTTTGGCCTTTGGAATACATCTCTTTGTAATTGATTGCAACATTTTCAGCATTAATATAATTTCAGCCTTGGTTCAGCTTTTGGGCATTTCTGGGTGTCCATTACATCATGCCTCAAGAAAGCGATTGGCCAACATGTTGTGCTACTCCTGATCTACCACCCTCGAATGAGGAAGGAAACTAGTATTGGTTCCACTAGAGGTTTTGGAGGTGAGAGGAAGGAAGCTAAGAAATTGTGTGATCAAGGAGTGCTTGGTACAATGGAAAAATTTACCATTAAAGGATTCCACTTGGGAAGGTGTTGACATTTTGCAACATATAGCATTTGACTACTTGAGGGCATTCGGTCTTTGGAATGGATCTATAATGTCCCCTTCTTTTCAGTGATCATAAGAGAAATGATTAGCCAATTTTCCCACATTGTGGTAGGCTAATTAGAAGACATATCAGCTGATGAAATTATCTCAATTCTATACTATTGCAGCTGATTGGACAAACTCTCAGGTAATAAAACTGTTCTTCCATAACCAAAGACCATTATAAGTAATTGAGACAACAAGCTCCTTGATTTATTTTGGGAGATGTTTAGACTAGCAGGTGTAGAGTTAACTTCGAGCACTAGTTACTACTTGCAGATGTCAGACTGAGATTGTAAACAAGTGGGTGTAGGGTTATCTTCGCAATTATGTTACAGGTCAGTGGAAGTTGTGGGTAAGGTGGTTGTATTTAAGTGAACATTTCTGTAATACTACATATCATATGTCTATTTGCATGTTACCATTTTTGGCATTGTATGGCTATAGGCTATTGCCTTTCATAGACATAATTTTTGATGATAGAAGAGCACCTCAAGCTAGAGATTGGTTGTAGGATTGCCATGATATCATTAGATTTTTCTGAGACAATATTCATCAAGCTCAGAATCAACAAAAATTATATGTTGACTACCACAAGATAGAGAGATATTTTAGGTTAGTAATATGGTTTTCTTATGTCCCTAGTCATATAGGTAGAGCACATTGAACAGGAGTGGCACTAGAAAGCTTGACCCAAGGTTCTATGGTTCGTATAAGATTCTGATGAGGTTTGGAGAGGTTGCATATGAGCTTGAGTTGCCTTTGGATAGAAGGATCCATAATGCTTTTCACATTTCATGCCTCAAGAAACCAATTGCACAACATGTTGCGCTACTCCTAGTTTACCACCTTTGGATGAGGAAGGGAAACTAGTATTGGTTCCACTAGAGGTTTTGGAGGTGAGAGGAAGGAAGCTAAGAAATTGTGTGATTAGGGAGTGCTGGGTACAATGGAAAGATTTACCATCAGAGGATGCCACTTGGGAAGGTAATGACATTTTGCAGCATCTAGCATTGTGATTACTTGAGTGCATCCAGCCTTGGGAAGGAAGAACTATAATGTCCCCTTCTTTTAGTGATCAAAAGAGAAATGATTAGCCAATTTTAGAAGACATATGGGATAATATGCAGGTTATAATCTTTATATTGGTGGAGAAATAAAGAAAATGAAATATTAATTTATGGGGTTTATATTATTATGTAATGTTCCCGTTATAAAATAAATCATTTATCAAACTATTGTAACGAGTCAATTGATTTAATGTATCTGAGACCCATTTTTACTTTGTTTCCATAGTTTGTGTTGCCGTCGGATATCTTTGTACACCCTCGGAAAGTTTTCCTCGATGGGTATTTAAGCACGACTTATAGGCAGTCTTTAGGTATGCAATTTGGATTATTTTCTCTATACTATGAATTCCTGTTGGAGTTCTCTGCAGTTTGCCATTTCGGAAGTGAAAGATCTTCCCTACTTGGCTATTTCGATTTTGGTGGGATTCAACACTCACCCTATTCTGTCGCTTGTAATACTTCGCTTAGATCTGGCAAATTGGAGCACCATTATATCGTGAATATTCATTGTGTTGGTTTGATCTACTCTTTTGTCCTGTGTATTTCCATTTGTTGTTTATCTGCATTAAATCTTGCTATTTATTCACACTATCTGTTAGTTTGCAAAAAAACTCTCTGTGCATCACCTACGAATTTCGACCATCCATCTCCAGACCCCTCCATACATTGTATGGCCTTCCATTTAGGCAATGCCCTTTACACCATCCACTCATCCATCCATCACTCAGGCATTTCCCTATAGGCACACTGTATAGCCCAACCACTCTCCTTCAGGCACACCGTACGACCTTCCCTGCTACGACCATCGTACGGCTCTCCTCAAACCACTATACGGACCTATTGTTTCGCACCTCCCTATACCATTTGTATGGCTTCCCATAGTGACCGTACGACCCACCTTCCCACCAGACGACCACTACTAAGCACCGTATAGGCTGCCCATACTACTGTATGTACGTCTTTTGCTCCACCGTGCATACAGATCATATGTCTCTCTCCCTTCGTCAACTGCACACACCTCTTCTCAAGTCCGTACCACCTTCTAGTAGTCCGTACGGCCCCTCCAACAACGCAATCATAGTGGACATTGAACATGGGAACATTACAATGGTACTAGAGCACTTCGATTTTGCTAGTCTATGAACAGTGAATGAGAGTTTATAGCTGGAAGAGACAAAGAACCCATTTCGTTGATAGATGGCTTCCGAATCGGAACCAACAGCTACCAAACTCGTGGCACTACTGAGAAAACTTGCAAAGAATCAGGCACAGATCATCGATACTTAGTGGCTCATGGAAGAGACTCTCAAGAAGTTGGCAGACAATAAAATATCCGGAGAACATAATGGTCACAGCGCAGACTTAGTGTTGGGTAAAACAAACCCTCATCCAACACGCTCTCGACCTTCCATGCCGTCTTTTTAGGCACCACACGAAGCGAAACAACCTTTGAAGAGATGCAAGAACAACTGAGAGAAGACTGGAAGAATGCAAATTTTGAGGAGGATATATGCGGATCTGATAATGAGATATTTGGGAGGTGGAAACCAAGGTTACTTTAACGATGATCTCAGAAGAAAGTTGAGTAAAGTAAATCTGTCTCCATTTGATGGATCCGAATCCAGATCCATATCTGTGCAAGCGTGGGTAATGAAGGCCGATACTTACTTCCAGTTGAATCCTATGCTAGAAGAAGCAATCAAATTTGCAGCATTGCACTTGGAGGGAGTTGCGCATGAATGGTGGCATCATGGCGCCATCACACTGAGGCATGATCAAATAACTACTTATGTGGAATTCATTGAGAGATTGATAGAGCGATTTGATGGTAAAGATTTGGAACTCAATTTTAAAGATTTGGCACAGCTGAGACAAACTGGATCAATCGACCAATACATTGCAAAATTTCAGAAACTCTTTGTTTTGGTCACGAACATTTATGAAAGAAGATGGATAGTGCTCTTCATGGACGGACTGACAGAACCACTGAAAGGTTGGGTCAAAGGGTTCAATCCTGCCACTTTGTCAGAGGCTATTAAGAAGGTACAGAGTGGCATCATCATTGACATCATCCTCTCATTACTCACACCCCAAACCGCCAACATTTCCGAGGGACAAAGATAATAAACCTCCACCCAGGAAGCCTTCATTGGACGAAGCTACCAGATAGGAACTTTGAAGGAAGAAATTATGCTTCAACTGTAAGCGATTATGGGAACTTGGCCACAGATGCCTCGGAAAAGGAAAAATACACTACATTGAGGTCGTGTCCAATGATGAGGATGAATAGGAAGAAACGCTCACTGAAGACAACCAACATCACGATGACACCAACATGGTTAGTCTGAACCGTACGGAAAGAATTGCAGCTTTGGTATGACGCGGAGGAACTATTGCCCTAGTTGGTAGCCCAAGATGCATAGTTTTTTGTGTATGGGTTACCCTTCAAGGACAAAGGGTTATGGTGATGCTGGATAGTGGAGCTATTCTAAATTTCATAAACTCATCTTTGGTGAAGCGAAGAGGTCCACCTACGGAGACACACACAGGATTTCAGGTCAAGGTTGCCGGAGGGACTTTTCTGCCCTGCACACGCCTTGTTCCTCAGCTAAGTATCACAATGGTGAATCACACGGTGATCGAGGATTTCTTCATAGTGGACCTTGATGACATGGAGGTTATTTTGGGCATACAGTGGATGGAGACACTTGATGAATATACTCATAGCTTCAAACGGATGGATTTCACTTTTGTTGTCAATGGAAAGAAGGTCGTTCTTCGCGAAATGGCAAATGAGGGTTCGCAGGAAGTTTCTGCGCATCGGATGGAGGCAATTTTTCGGCGTGATGACATTGCATGGGCTACTGTTGATGCGAGTTTTGTATCACTTACATAACATATTAGTAATTGGATATCTTATATGGAGTACCAAACATACAATTCCTCTCTTGAAAAGTTATTGCTCATGGGATATGAGAATAACTCCAATGTTCCTTACACTTGTGGATACTCATTTAGTTTTATCGATGTGATTCGTTGGTAATTACGTAGGCGGCCTTATGTTGTTCATTTAAGGATGACTTGGGCTTTGATGGGATGATGGAGATGGTGGTTCGGTGTGAATGCTAGATGATGTTGGTGGAAAAGTGATGGTGGTGGAGGGTGAATGGTTCTTATGACTGGTCTCTTTCTAACTCTCTTCTTCTCAACTCTAAGTCCTAAATTTCTTGCTATCCTACTCTTACTCCTATGGATGGAAGGTTAGCAAATGGACAGGGATTGAATCAATGAAAGTTAACCAACGGCCTCACTTCCACAGGTGTAATGATTCGAAGGAAAAGTAAACTAGTTTGCCACACAAGGCTTCCCAACAAGCTGCTAGGATGTTAGTGGTCTAGTATTGATCCCTATCAAACATATGCTACTGCTACCATACAACTATCCATCTACTTCTACTCTAACAACATGAAATGAAATCTACTTTAACAACTTTAAATGAAATCTAACTATGTGGAAGTAGAAACCATGCAATAACACCCAATGTTCTTAATCACCATGCAAGTCACAACAATGAAAAAGAGAGCGATTTTGGTATTATCTTATGCAACAATTTTCTACCCCCACTTTTACAAATGAGAGCAAATGGCCTTATATAGAGGCCAAAATACAACCGATGGTAGAGATCAAAAGGAGGATCAACGATCTAGATTGGATCCTAGAAACCCTAATTAGGGTGGCCACCCCATCGGCCAATGAGAAGCCGCCACCTCGTCAATGGACCAATGAAAAAAGTGTAAAAGTGGCAGCCAATCAGAAATAGACACTTGTCTTATATCCTAGAAGAAAGAGAAATTGCCACTTGGGCTTACATTAAATGATCTTCTAATACAACTCTCCCCTTTTTCTTTCATTCTTTTAGCTAAGGCAATAAACCTAGCTAGCATTTCGTTGATTTCTTCCATGGGAGGACAAGGTGTATGCTTTATTTTGAGCTCCGTTGAGTTCATCACGTTGCTCGCTGCTTGTAGTGTCTTCTCGTGATCCTTCTTATACTCTTTTGCAAATCCGATAAAAGCATTGAGGGAGGAAAGGGTGCCCAAATGTTTCTTCTTGATGGCAACCTTCCCCAACTCATCCAATCTTGATTCAAAATCTATCTCATTAACATCCTTTTTTGAGGTCTTCAAAATCAAGTGCCACCCCAACATCGCTCATCATGGTTGAAATAGAAGTGTCGACGCTTGGGTTGTGATGTGCAACCGCCTTCTGTATCTTCTTTGCCAAGGGGAATTGTCCTTCCTTTAGTCTGTCCTTTATCTATAGCATATTTACTGTTCCAACATTGGTACCGGTTATTTGCCTCATTTTCGAGAAGGAAGTTGTTTTGGGCATCATATCCTCTGTCTTTCTTAGTGTTTGTTCCCTTAGAGTTATTGCTTGCACTAACATCTACTAACTTGTCGCCCTATTACGGGATGGTAAACTGGTGGACAATGAATTCAAGAAGAACCAAGGGAGACAATCCTTAGACAAGAACGAAAGAAGGAAGTCAGCTTAAGGACCCCTTTCAACTCTAAATGATTTGAAGTTACCATTAGTTGCATCATGTCTACTGTAGCGACATTGGTATCAATTATTCGCCTCATTTTCGAGAAGAAAGTTTTTTTGGGCATCATATCCTCTTTGTCTTTCTTAATCTTTGTTACCTTAGAGTTCTTGCTTGCACTAACATCTACTAACTGGTCGCCCTATTACGGGATGGTAAAGTGGTGGACAATGAATGCAAGAAGAACCAAGGGAGACAATCCTTAGGCTAGAACGAAAGAAGGAAATCAGCTTAAGGACCCCTTTTGACTCTAAATGATTAAAAGTCACCTCCACCAATAGCCAGATCTTTTTTTTGGAATTTAGGATCAGACTTGAGAATTTCAAACCTTCTTGCAAATTAGAATTTCAAACTCTTGAAATTTGAAAAAAATTGCCAAACATAGAAGAAGTTTCAGATCTGCCCCTTAGAAAATTCGCCAAACATGGAAATTCTGCCCAAGCATGGAAAAATCGCCAAAAATAATGCCAAGCTGCCCTCTCAAAAGTTGCTCAAGGAGGAAGAAAAACTGCCCTTGCAAGAAAAAAATCGCCCAAGGTCTGAAAATCTGCTCCCTTAGAAAATTCGCCAAGCAAGAGAAGAAAGCATGCTCTAAAAAAAAAATCGCCAAGCAAGAGAAGGCTGTGAGGAATGAAGAAAATGGGAGAGGGAGGAGTCCTCTTATACCATCTTACCTCCACTCTTCCAAGCTGGCTGACTGGGTCCTTGGGAGCAAAAATAAATAAATTAAAACATAAGGCATGGCCCCTAATTAAATGCTTAGCCCAAAATTAACTTTGCTAAGATGAAATTGTCTTTTTTAAATTGCCAATTAGACCGAAATTGCAAAAACAAAGTAAATAATGCCTTGGAGATGGTAAATGTTTTCATTTAATGACAATTTAGTAATTAATATGTCATTAAAATTGGATTTGGCTAGCCAAAAGCCATTTTTCAATATTAAATTACCAATTTCATTAAAGGCTTAAAATTTTTTAAGACAATTTTAATCCATTTAAAGCCAATTTTTGCAATTTTTATCCAAATCGATTTTGCTGTCATTTAAATTTTTTTTGACAAAAATAAAATCATTTTTAGGGTCTAAAATTGATTTTGCAATTTGACTTCATCTCCACAAAATTAATTTTTTTTTTACCAAAGAAAAATTTAAGATTTTCCAAAACTCAAATCTCATAAAATTTCATTTTTTGAAAATTATCTGAGTTCACACAGTTATATCCAAATTTTCAAAAGAAATCTATTAAGTACAAGTTTACAATTTTATCCTGCCAAGCGTTGCCTCTTGAAATTTTGTCTGGCCTAAGGATGAAATTGGTTGTTCTGGAAAATCAAGTTGGAACTGGGTGAAAGTAGATCTAAACTTCTCCCCATCTGGCCTGAAGGTGTCTAAGACTGAAAACTCTCAAAAAATCAAAATTGTTGGACAATCCAAAAATTTGCCAAGGCGATTAAAGAAAGGCGGGGTCCCCAAGATTTGGGGCAATGGTGTGAAAACCTCACAACAACTGCACATTGTTTTGTCTTGATGGAACCTATAAAAGGGCAACAAAGACCTCCACAGGAGGATGATCTCTAGGATATTTTGAGTAAAAAAGTAATAAAGTTTTCATTGACATTCCTCCTGGCATACTGCCTCATCGAGGGTTTGAACATACTATTGAGTTGGAAGCAGGAGCCAAGCCGGTCATAACCACACCGTACCACCATCCCAAGAAATTCAAAGATGAGATTGAAAAGACGATTCAGGAGCTGCTAGAGAAACGATGGATCCGTCCTAGTTCTAGCCCTTTCACGTTATCTGCGGTATTGGTCAAAAAGGAGGACGGGACGATGTGCATGTGTGTGAACTACCGTGCGTTGAACAAAAAAACAATAAAGAATAGATATCCCATTCCAAGGATAGGTGAGGTGCTGGATGAATTACATGGTGCAGTCTACTTTTCAAAAATAGATCTTTGTTCTAGATGCCATTAGATCCGCATGAGGGAGGAGGACGTAGAAAAGACGGCTTTTTGTTGTCACTACGGGCATTATGAGTTTCTAGTCATGTCGTTCGGATTGACAAATGCACTTGCTACAGTTCAATCATGCATGAATTGTGTCTTCAACAAACAATTGCGTAAGTACTTATTGGTATTTTTTGATGATCTTATTTATAATAGGACATGGGAGGAGCACCTGAAGCATTTGGATGAAGTCCTAAGGATCATGGAGGAGTACTCTTTGTTCGCCAAGCAATCCGAGTGTGAATTTGGTATGACAGAAATATTGTACCTGGGGCATGTTGTCAGTAAATATGGAGTTCAAGTTCATCAGGAGAAGATTCAGGCTATCCTTGATTGGCCTCCCCCAAAATCACTCACAGATTTGTGAGGATTTTTTGGATTATGTAGTTATTACCGGAGGTTCCTTAAAGGATTCTTTTAGCTCAGCGCACCCCTAATGGACCTGACAAGGAAGGGATTTTTTCAGTGGAATGAAAAGGCACAACTCACTTTTGATAAGCTAAAAGAGGCAATGAGCACTTGTACTATACTTGCATTACCTGATTTCTCTCGACCGTTCATTTTGGAGTGCGATGCATCTGGAGAAGGCACTGGCGCAGTACTAATGCAAGATAGACACCCAATAGCTTATGAGAGAAGAAAGTTTACGTAGACAGAACGCCTATATTCCATCTACAACAAAGAGATGTTGGCCATTGTTGTCATGTCCCCTTTCTAGAGTGGACATCAGAGACGATAGAGTTGGCCTATTATTAGAGTCTCGTAGGTTGGCAGTGGTGTTTAGGGACTCAGTCAAGGTACACAGTGTTCGGATCTGGAGTTTCAGATGGTAGGAGAGCAGTTCCTTTATTGCAGGAGGAGTTTCCTACATTTTAGGAGGTGGAGATGGGTTACATTCTTGAGTCTCTACGAGATCATTCTATGGTTTCAGTTTCAGGAGATTCAGAGACATTCCTATTTTTTAGGAGTATCCCTAATTTTGAGGGATGAGACTTTCAGTTATTTTAGATTATTCGGCATCAGTCACAGGAGGTGACAAGTTCAATTTCACCTTGTAGACGTGTTTTGGCTATCAATTTGCTATTTGGGAAATATTTCAATATATTTAAATATTCTCCTAAGTTAGCATTTTAATAATTTAAATAAAGCTAAATTATAGCCATTTTGGATTAATAAGGGGTTTTTTGGCCTCATCTGGGTTAATATCCCTTGGTGTAATAGCTCGTTGGAAAGGTCTTGAACTTTTCTAAATATTTCTCTTTTGACTCAGAGCAATTCGGTGAACGAATTTCTTTCTATTGGGAAAAAGGTTATTTTCTGGATACTTGACCACTTTAAAAATGAGAAATATATTATTTTATAACCCAATGCCATATGGACACACTTTTAGGGTTCGAGCTAAGTTTGGTGGGTTATAAGGAGGTAAAGACAAAGTTCGAAGGCATTATTGACATATTACATTTTGGATTTGTGATTTGGGCTCTGATTGAGCTTTCAACACTTGGGATGCCAATCCCACTTGCTTTGCCTGTTTGGGGCGTAGCCCACAAAACAGTGGTTTGGATTTGTTGCAGTCAGAAGCATCTTGGAGATTGTGCATTGTTTCTTTTGAAGAACGCAGGATTGAGTCAGAGTTTTAGCTGGGGTTTGGGTATTCTATCCACGTGTGGGCACTTTGCAGCTGTGCGACAGCAGCTGACAGCCATATTTGCAGTTGTACGGTAGCACCTAGCAGCCATATTCCTTCCCACGTAAAGCAATAAAGAGTTGGAACCTGGCCGTAGCTTCCTTCTGGGCTCGTATTTCTCCTTTATGCCTTCAGGTTGGGTTTATCCTTGGTTGTAATCATCTGGATATTATTGTAAATCTTCATCTGGTTACAAATTAGGTTTTATATTCAAAAATTTGCTTGAAGCGAAATTGCTTTGATTGTATTTGGAATATATTTTCAGAACCGGTTCATGTTATTGTACTTCTGTTATTACTTATTGAAAAATCATCAAAAACATAAAACAATCAAACTCTTTTGCAACTTCTGTTTAGTTCTGCAAGAAAATTTTAATAAATAAGGAAAACAAATTTTAAAAGAATAAAATTACAGGAGATCAGTAGAAGAGATCCATTAGGGATCTTTCAATCGTACATGCACTGACCAAGTTCCGACAGTATCTGGTAGGTGCCAAGTTTGTCGTCCGTACAGATCACAACAGTTTGAGATATTTTTTGGAGCAACGGGACTTGAACGAGAGGCAACAAAAATGGGTAAGCAAGGTTCGGGCTTTTGATTTTGACATTGAATATGTGAAAGGGAAGAACAATGTGGTTGTAGATGCCTTGTCCAAGAAACTCGCCATTTGCTCACTAAACTAGAGTTCAGCTAACTGGAAGGCACATCTGTTGGTAGAATACTTTAAAAACACATTTTCCTATAAGTTAACGGATGAACACTCATGATGATAGGTACAGAGTGGTGGATGACATCATCTACTATAAGAATCGGATATTTTTAGTACTAGAATCAAAATTGAAGCAGAAAATCTTGAAGGAAGTACACGACTCACACTTGGCAGGACACTTGGGTTTCCTCAAAACTTACAGAAGTCTCCGAGAGAGGTTTTAATTGAAAGGACTAAAAGGGGACGTGTTGCAATATGTAAGAGAGTGTGCGGTTCGCCAGTAGAACAAATCCGTACATACTCTACCTGCCGGGTTATTGCAACCTCTACCAATTCTAGAACATAAGTGGGAAAGTATATCGATAGATTTCATAATGGGGCTTCCCAAGGTGAACGGAAATGATTGTATTTTCGTGGTGGTTGACAGATTGACAAAGTACAAACATTTCTTCGCCATCCCTTCATATCTTCAGGCCGCACAAGTTGCTGATTACTTTTTTAGAGAAGTCTTTCGTCTATATAGGTTACCTTGAAACATTGTCAGTGATCGGGATGGGCAATTCATCAGTATCTTCTAGATAGAACTATTTCCGATGGTAGGGACAAAATTATCACTAAGTATTAGTTACCAGCCACAGATAGATGGACAAACAAAGATTGTGAACAAATGGCTCGAAGGTTACCTTCCGAACTACGTCTCGACACAACAATGAGCATTGGTGAAATGGATACATCTAGGGGAATATTGCTACAATACCACGTACCACATGTCCATCGGAATGGCACCATTCAAAGCTCTGAACAGGTACGAATCCCTCTCCTTCATCGACACAGTTCTAGGTGGTAGTCGCACACCAAGGGTGAAGGACTGGCTTTAGGAGGGATAGGACATACTGAGATACTTGAAGGGAAACTTACAGTAGGCACAAAAATCAACAGAAGATGTACGCTGATAGATATAGAATGGAGAAGAGTTTCGAAGTAGGGGATTTGGTCTATCTCTAGCTCCAGCCATATCGACAATCCTCATTGAAGGAAAAGGGAAAAGAAAAATTGAAGCCATTATTCTATGGCCTCTATTGTGTAGTTCGTCACGTTGGTGAAGTCGCGTATGAGCTGGAACTTTCAGAGAGAAGCCGCATTCATAACGTCTTCTGTGTTTCATGCTTGAAGAAGGCCATAGGGCAGAATGTCATAGTAGCCATAGACCTTCCACCACTCAATGAAGGAAAACTCATATTGGAACTAGCCGGGGTCATCGAAGTACGCGAGAAGACTCTGCGGAACCGTACGGTGAAGGACTATTTGGTGCATTGGAAACACTTGCCATTGGACGACGTGACCTGGGAGGGCGAGCACATTCTCTAGCACCTAGCATTGCATTTGCTTGAGGACAAGCAAAATTTGGGATGGGAGGACTATAATGCTCCCGTTATAAAATAAATCATTTATCAAACTATTGTAATGGGCCTATTGATTTAATGTATCTTAGACCCATTTTTATTTTGTTTCCGTAGTTTGTGTCATCGTCGGCTATCTTTGTACACCCTTAGAAAGTTTTCCCCGACGGGTATTTAAGCACAGCTTATAGGTAGTCTTTAGGTATGCAATTTGGATTTTTTTCTCTATATTGCGAATTCCTGTTGGAGTTCTTTGTTGTTTGCCATTTCAAAAGTGAAAGATCTTCCCTACTTGGCTATTTTGGTTTCGGTGGGATTCAACGCTCACCCTATTCCGTTGCCTATAATACTTCGCTTGGATCTGGCAAATCGAAGCACCATCATATTGCGAATATTCATTGTGTTGGTTTGATCTACTCTTTTGTCCTGTGTATTTCCATTTGTTGTTTATCTGGATTAAATCTTGTTATATGTTCACACTATTTGTTAATCTGCAAAAAATCTCTCTGTGCATCACGTACGAATTCCAACCATCCATCTCCAGTCCCCTCCATACACTGTACGACCTCCCATTCAGGCAATGCCCTTCACACCATCCACTCATCCCTCCATCACTCAGGCATTTCCCTACAGGTAGACCGTACGACCCAACCATTCTCCTTCAGGCACACTGTACGACTTTCCCTAATACGACCACCGTGCGACTCTCCTCAAACCACCGTATGGACCTATTGTTTCACATCTCCCTATATTATTCGTACGGCTTCCCATGCTGATCGTACCACCCACCTTCCCACCATACAACCACTACTAAGCACCGTACAGGCTGCCCATACTACCGTACGGACATCTTTTGCTCCTCCGTACGTATAGACCGTATGTCTCTCTTCCTTTGTCAACTGCACACACCTCTTGTCAAGTCCATACCACCTTCCAGTGGTTCGTATGACCCCTCCAACAACGCAATCATAGTGGACATTGAACATGGGAACATTACATATTAAAGTTACATCATGTTACAACATAACATTATAAAGTAATATGACTATAAAAGTGAGCTTTTTATCCCACATTTAGAAGTGAAGGGTTCCCAACGAGTTAAAAAGACTTTATAAGGAGCCTTGTCCTTCTCCATTGGTATGCTATGTGATTATCTTATGTATGCTATTTGTTGATAGTTGCTGAAATAATAGTGACTGACATTTTGAGGATGAAACTCCCTAGGAATGTGAAAGTTGGACGGAAACTCATTCTTCCCTATGAGGCAGATTCACTCAAAATTCATTACTTGAAGTTATTTGCAAAAGTTATGAACCAAATATGAAAGCCATTAAGTAGTTCAAAGGGTACAATTGATCATCTAGCTGAGATATCTTAGGAAGTGTTCAAGGAGCAAAGATTTGAGCATTCATTATGTACAGTGCGTATATTGGGCCATTTTAGAGGAAATACAATCTACAATACAATCTAAGGAGTAATTGAACCCAATCAGTGATGGAACCCCTTGAATATTAGTGTCTAGCTGTTAGGAATGAGCTATTGAACTATTGAATATTGGCTATATAGTCCTTGGGTTCTCGTGAAAGGAAAAGGAGTCTTGATAAGTAGCAGATAATTTCCACAGCAAGTCAAATTGTGATATTGCTATCAAGATTTAACTGTGTAATTTTGAGTCAAACTCATTGACCCATGAGTTAAATCCTGATAGCAATATCACAATTTGACTTGCTGTGGAAATTATTTGCTACTTATCAATTGATGAGCTTAAGGGGCTTTCTAATGAATGGTTCATAAGGCACAACACTTGGTGAAGGTTTTGCAAATGGGGTTGCAAGCTTTGGGTTTAACCATGGAGGAAACTTTGTAGTTAAGCGCGCTCAGGCTGGAGTAGTACTTGGATGGGTGACCTCCCGGGAAGTCTCGGTGCTTCACCCCTGTGAGCATCACCTAGATCCAATGAGTGCTAAGTGTTCCATTTGTTCTCATGAGAGATGGATTCATGTTGAATCACTACTCATGAAACATGGGTCAATGAGTTTGACTCAAAATTACACAGTTAAATCCTGATAGCAATATCACAAAAAGAGTCTTATTATCATTTTTTCTGTGTTAAGATTGTATGGACTATAGTTTCAACTTTGCACACATTAATTGCCCATTCTGTCATGTGATGTACGACCTAGGTATGCCTCAAAACATTCAACATTTTTTCCATATTACGTACAAACACTCTCCGCAATGCAGAACTGAGCAATGTAGTGGGCAGCCCTGTTGGGTCCCATTTTGCTGATTTTAACGTGAAGCTTGATGTGCTGCTTGTGCATTTATCCAATCATTACAGAAGAACAGATCATAGTGATACATATATATTGTAGATAGCCATTCATTTCAGAAATAAAACATTGAACACCTTCTTGAATTACAAGACAAATATGGAAATCCAAATTTCTACCTTAAATTTAACTCCACTTGCAATAAAATGTGACTACAAAATAGTTTTAGACATACCCATTGATCTTCTACGTTGGCAATGAGGATTTTGAATCCATGCATCAACAATATTAACTTTCTAGACCTTGGATGTGTCTTCCTAGCTCTAACTAGGTATGATTTGTTAAGAAGTAAAGCCCACACACAACTGGGGGAGTGGGGGGGGTGTGAAACAATTGTTTCCAATTAAACTTAAAACTAAACTTCTAAATTTGAATTCCAACAATTAAAACAATGATGCATAGTAAAAGAAACCATACACCATAACACAATGATTTTGTTGACTAGGGAAGCCCTTGATCAGAAGGAAAACCTTTGTGGGGATGGAACCCACAAGATAGTGTACTAATATATAAGTTCCTTGCTACCCTGTTAGGACTCCAACACAATGTATTTAGTACAACAGTCCTTGTTAGAGGATAGATCCCTATTAGGAGACCTTCAACCCTTGTTAGAAGGTACCAACCCTGTTAAAGGCTGATAAGAAACAAATAGACCCACTTCCTAAATGTTGCAACAGGAGTGAAGAACAAATCTTCAAGATAACATATCCAAATCAATGAGCTGACTGATTTGCAACTTATTTGCCAAAACAGTTCTTTTAAAGCTCACCACAATCAACCAACTCAATCACTGCTCTTCATTGATCATCATACATAGCTTAGAACTTTGTGTCTTGGCTACAGGCTTTCATGTTTTCACTGTAGTTTCAGCTATACTATTGGGTATTCATATGCTATTTTATTTTGCAAATATGCATGTTTGTGACTGCAAAAAAATAGTTGCTGACCTAATTTGCTTTGCAGATTCGAGGTCTGGCTTGGCCAGCAGTACTTGTAAGCATGGTTGCTCAAAGTGCAAGGTATGTTCATATTGCTTTTCTGTTAATGAGATGTATATTGCATTACTTAACAAATGGTTGACATAAGCTGTGTTTTATGATTAAAAGGAATATCTCTCCTTACATAGGCAAGGAAAGAATGCAATATGCGCCTATGCCTGGGCCCAAATGGAAAATAATTCATATCCTTCCCAAATTGAAGAATCTTAGCTGGTATAAGAAACGTCAACTCTTGTTTAAAGGGTTGTGACATTCCCATACTGTATGGATAGGTATCTTTTCAGAAAGTGGCTATGAATTTTTTTTCTTTTGAAGGAAGCTGATCGTTGTAATGATAATCTGCATAGCACTTGTATAATTGTGATGGTGCTTGGCCATATAAGAATCTCTTAGAAGTAGTCGCCAAGTGTGTGGAGTAGTACAAAGGAAATTGACATTAGCAAAACATATGGTGAGCTGCCCCCTCTTTCTGAGACAATGCACAAAGCCTCTATTATATACATCTTACTGAGCGATGCTTTTATGTGTGAACCCTGATGGATTACTACCAATACCAATACTTTTTGTTCGGAAGAGGTTTCTGTTTGATTTTAGATTGAATGGGCAGTTTGTAATGATTTTGGCAAGTTACTTTTTTTGGAATGAAATACGTCAATCTTGTTCTTTTAGGAACTAGGTAGAACTGGATATGTACTCGGTTTATTCTTGAGATAGGAGTCAGAATCTGATTGAAACTCTTTATCTTGGTATGTTCTTACCGATCTTACTCATATTTATTTCTTTCTTTACAAATTGCTTTTTGAAGGGACTAGTAATATGTGATAGAATGAGCTAAAAAAAATGTTTATGCCTGAATATAAGATAAAATTCTGCTTTGGGTAAGTTTAAAATCATGTTTCCTTTGAAGTTTTATTTTAGGTAAAATTAGGTGTAAAGTTAAATCAGTATTCAACAGTCATGCCTACCTACATGATACAATGTCACCTGTCTATGATTTATAGCGTAAATTATCTTGCTTATACTGCTAGTCATATCCATATTATCTTTTTTTGGCATTGGTGCTAAATTGGGTTGACTAGTCAATGGGATGGTTTAAAGTTGATAGCACTAGTTGCAAGATATCCAAGATGATAAGGGGAGCAATGTGCTTTAAATGTCCCTAGAATTGCATGGAAGTCCTTTTCTAAGTATAAAATGCTAGTATTTTCTATCAGACTTTGAGGGGGCATTGTGCACAATGATAGAAACCTACGACAGGTTCTGACATAGGTCCATCTTTGAGTACTTAGACCATGACATCACAATTTCTTTTACAACCACAAAGTTTGCAAGGGTATTTGACATTCTAGGGTGTAATGGGAAAAAGATTGATAAGGCCAAAAAGATTACCAATGAGCAAAAGGAGCGGCTCATAAAGACAGTTTCTAGGGAACTGACCACAACAAAGTTGAAATCCTTAGCTACTACAGCCAAGAGTTATGGGTTGAAGAAACCTTTTGTTGCGGCTAATGATTGAAGATGTCTGATGGATGTTATCAAGAGCCGACTCACAGGCTCTAGTCGAGCCTCAAACATTGCTCTGCTACAAATAGCCCCGATGAATGAATTAAGAGATGACATTCTATATGGTTGGGTGTCAGTGTCGGCTGAATGAATTCAGGAATTTATAACCTTAGAACATAGAACATTTTATATGCCATACTACACAATCATCTTCTTCTTGGAGGCTACACACACACATACTTGTAGACCTATTGGAGGTGAAGTTGCAAGGTCGTGTCGAGCCCTCTCACCCGCCCATTTTGTATTGGTGACACTTTGACACCTTGGCTGCGGGGTGGTGGTGCAGACGTTTGGGGTAGCAAACAAATTTCGTAATTTGCCTTCCCAAATAGATCAAAACGCTTAGGTTTTAAAGTGCTCCCAATACACCAATATGCCTCAAAAGGCTCAAAACTCAACTTCACACTAGCCTGTTGATCTCAAGGATTCCAAACACGTAAACTCATTTAATCTAAGATGGACCAATGGTTTTCAAACCCCCAAGTGATTATTATGCAAAACCTTCACAAGCCCTTAACTAGGCCTCAAACCCCAATTAGGCCTCCTTCTAATTGTTTCTTCAGTTTTCTCCTAAACAGTCCAAAACACTAACCAAATAAATTGTACTTTGGGATACCCTTTTAGAAGGACTTCAATATATGTCAAACTCACCTGCACTTGTTTTGGATCATCCATATGGAATAGTCCTATCAACACTGGATTTAGGTCGAATTAGGCCATTTTTACAAAACAATCCCTATCAATACTCACTTCCAAACCTATAAACTCTCAACAATATCCAATTATGATGTGAATCAAAGGATTTGTGGGTTTGTTTGACCCTTTGACTCTGTCTCGTATGCAAAGCACAACACGCTCATCAAAATGTGCTTAAAACTAGGGCTTTTTGGTAAATACAATTCCCTTCACTTCTGAAACTCAATCAAAAGTCCAACACCATCTCCTAAACCTAATTCAAGATTTCCAACCATAAAATACATCCCTGCAGATATGCTTCCGCTATATCCTTGGCACTGAATTCAAGCACTTTTCCTTATTACAGTCACGATGTACACCATTTTATTCAACATTTCTGCAAGTTATATGGTTAGTAGCATATTACACATGTTATTTAGAGTCCATTCTATGAGAATTAGTGAAAGGCATTCATAGAATGACTCTATATTCCATAAAATCCTTGAGAACAATGGAAAAAAATGCAATTCTTTGTATTTGTCACCAAAATAATGAAAGATCTGATTGAACAAAACTTACAATATCATTCAATGTGACATCCAACACTTCCACTGAGAGCCTAGTTCATTCCCAAAGTCAAATAAAGAAGATCGATCAATGAAGCATTCAAGAACTTACGAGGAAACTGCAAGAAATTTATTCTTTTTATTTATGTCTCTGTTACAGTCTTTACAATTTGAACTTTCCAATCACATGCCTCATGAAATGCCACTCAGAGGCTTTATACATTCATTCTCCAACTCCCAAAAAAACCCCCCCTTTTTGAATGAGATTTAACTCGTAAACAAACTCAAAACAAGGTTTCCTTCCTAAGGCTAACTAGCCATTACTTTTCAAAGATTTGAATTTAAAACCTTTTTAAAATTAATCCCTAGGAACTTATTAAGCCCCGAAACATTGGACTTGATCCCTTTAGGAACTTTTTACATCCTTGATGACCCCACATATCCCATTTGACTTATTTGGCATTATTTTTCCGTATTACAAGATTTTTGGTGCTAGGGTCCTTATCGGGACCCTTGGGACTTTTGATATTTTCAACAACTTAGTTGTAATGAAAAACCATAATTCATTTTAAAAATTGATAGCTCAACCTTAAGGTTTCTTGACCTCCATCTCTAACCTCTGGCTCTTTCATGTCTTCACTTGATCTTCTAGGTGCTCCTACACCAAGTGACACTTAGACATCTTGGCCACAAGTGGTGCTATACAGTTGGGTCAGAAGAGGAAGCGCCAGGTTTTGGTGTCTGAGACTGAGTCTGATGAGAATGGCGGTGATGGCGGCCAGGAATCGGGTGATACATCACAGGCGAGTGGAGATAGCTTTAGATGGTTGGTAGAGAGAGTCACCCAGCCAGGGAAGAGGTAGTGGACTTTGAGATAGAAGCCAGAGTTGGAGCCATAGATACATCCACACTCTTAGGTGGTGGCACCACGAGAGTCCTTTTTTCTCCACCTCTTACGTGTGGAGTTGCACAGTTGACTCTGCCTACATCATTTGTTGTGATGTTGACAATAGTTCTAGTGCTAGGCTTTGACAACTAAGGGCTTCAGTGACCATGAGCCTTTGAGTTCAAATACAACACTGGTCGTCCCTCCACTGACAAAAACAAAATGAGAGTTAAACCTAGTGGTTGAGCCCGAGCCTAAGATGATATCACCTACTGAATTGGCCATGGAGGTGGTTTAAAGGCCAAGAATGAAGATAGTGGTTGTAAGGGAGAGATTGGTGAGTGACACTGAGATGTGAGGAGTGGAGGTTGCAAGGTCAAAAATCCTAGAAGAGGCCGTCATGGACTCTTGGTTTACACAATGTTGTCTTACACCTATGGTACCCATTGGACCTCCCTCTGCCACACCACAATGCAGGCAACCAGAGATTGTCAAAATTGATGATCTCGATGGAGGTAGTATGTAGCCCACATCGTTGTTTATTTCTTAAGTGGAAGCGACTGTACTAGATTTGGATGATGTTCCTATGGAGGATGCCACTATACAAGGTGAGGAGTTGGAAAGATAGGTCCCACATCCACAGTTGTTGTGGCAATTGCTACCTAATACTTAGGATAGGATAGGTGTCATAGAGTAGTTTATGAGAGAGATGGAGGCTAGTGCACAATGGATTGCAATCTTCGTAGAAAGAATAGGCCCTAAGGATGGTGGATGAGATAATGACATATATGCTAGAGTTTTCTAGAAGGAGGCGTGCTTAGGAGTTTGAGTAGTGTTTGGAGAGTAGAGGATGGCCTACAACAGAGACACCAAAGATGTTGTAGGGATGGAGAGTCTAGGGGCTAGTTGGGGAGAGCAATGCTTCAAATGAGTGTACTATGAGCTTTAGAGGGTTAATGTAATGTCCCCGATATTATTAAATAAATACTTTAGATTTGATGGCCCTAATATTAAATTTATTATCCTTTAGGCCCTTTTTAATTTTATTGTTGGTAGCATATTGTTCGTGTCAACACTTTTTGTAATACTTCGAGATGTTACACGACACCATATATAAGGCCGAGATAGTTTTCGTCATAGGTATGTGATTTAGATCTTATTTGTGAATTGTGAATTTTAGCTGGAGTTCTTGTCTGCGATTTTGGTGGTGAAAGGTCCTCCCTATTTGGTTTTTGCAATTTTGATGGGAGTAACTACTCACCCTATTCTGCTTATCTCAGTTTGAGATTTTGTAAGTTAAAAAGCTATCATTATTGAACGTGAAATTCTGTTATGTCACTAGTGTTTTGGCGACTTATCATTTCTATGTTCCTTCTGGTGTCAAATTGTGCAACTTTGCATAATTCATCATGTTCCCTCCTTTGCCCAAAACTCTTGTATTTATCTACAAAGATCACAAAGGAGGATTGGCGAGAGTAAGATATAGAGGTTGTACAACCCCCTAACACATACACCACTAATATTGAGGCTACCATACGATAGATAGATGTGGGCAACTTGTCAAACCGTATGACTATCCTATGACTGTATAACATTCTATCTAGTGTATGTTAGTTTGGTTGGGACACCATATGTGGAAGACTTGGGCAACACTACACGATTATCAGAAACAGATTTGTAGTAGAGTTGACTGTACGGTTTTTAGTGACAAATATTACCGTATGATGACTAGCTACCATGTGACAATAATTGGTATGTAGGTGTGTAGTTTGAGAAACATCATACGACTACAAAATTGATTGGAAACAACTACACCAAAATAGACAATGTCTTCATGATGGTATGTTGTACGGTATCTAGGTGCTAACTTAACTAACTTATATAAATTTTGGTGACAACAACTTGGTGAGACCTTGGCAAAGGGACAACAACAAATTTGGCGAAACCCTTCGACTTTTGGCAGAAGGTAGGACAAATGGAGAACACAATGGGCAAAATGATAATTCTATCAATGAGGGGCTTGACACATAGCTCTCCCACACATGGCCAAGGATGCTAACAGTTGCCTAAAGACTTGAACAACGCAGAGAGCAAGAGCCTACATTCTCGGAAATGCAAGATTAGTTGAGGCAAGACTCATTTGATGTCGGGTTTGGAGTAGAACTACCCTTTAAGGATTATGTGGGTTTGTGGATGCGATATTATCATCCTTTGATGGATCACAATCAATCTTTGCATGGGCATGGGTACAGAAGGCAATGGTTCTAGCTTAACTAAATGCCAGAAGATGAGGCATTTAAATTTGCTATGCTTCACTTGGAAGGAGTTGCTCATGAGTGGTCATCATGGAATGGTCACTCTGGGCCACGATCAAGTAACTTCCTATTCAGAGTTCATGGAACGACTTATAGAACACTTTGACGATAAGGATCTAGAGCTTGATTTTAAGGAGTTGGCACAACTGAAGCAGACCAGATCTGTTGATAGTTATATTACAACATTCCAAAGTTGTTTGTGTTGGTGACACTTATCTTGGAGAGGCGTCAGATTGTGTTATTCATGGATGGGCTGAGGGAACCTCTGAATGCTTAAGTGAAAGGTTTCAATCTCGACATGCTCACCAGGGGCATTGAGAAAGTGCTAGACATGGCCACTTCTTCTAAGACTTACATGCATTTCCCACCACCGCCCCCTTAAGTACCCATGCTCCATTTTTAGATAAATGGGAAGAATGCCTAACAAATTCTCCTTTCAGAAAATGTTTAAACTTTAAATGTTTCATTGTATCCTTGGCTTTACACGAAATTGATATACGAATTTGAATTGATGTCATTCAAGCCCTTTATTGATGGCCTTGAGGGGATTAATCTGCCCTGCACCATATCCTAATTCTTCAGCTCCATTTCCATCTAATGTTGCATTCAATGTTAATGCTGCATCACAAATGAAAATGTGAGGATAGCCAAGAATACTAAGTTAATGTATACAATGTTTTGGGTAGTGGAACGGACCCACCTGCAGTCATGAGTTGAAATGACCTGACATATGCAGTGTAAAGTTTCTGCAAATTCTTTGGACTGAATATGGAATGGAATCTACCTTCTTTATCTCCTTATAGCTTGCTGTGAATAACTTCAGACTATAGCCTTTAATTGGATTAGAAATGTAATTCAGAATTCTGTCTTTTACTTCTGCAATTCGAATGAGGGCAGTAATGACTAAGGAGCAGACTTGTATTTGATCTTCTGTGTCCTTAGACTTCATCCTTACCCTCTATAAGTATAGGTATCAAGGGACATGTCCTTGGAAAGGACATGTCGCTTCCAAAAATCATTTGCCTAACCTCTAGAAGTCGGCGACTTTCTAAGGATAAATAAATATTAATTACAAACATAAACAATGTTGTTAGATTAGTATTTAAACCAAACTCCTAAGGATAGACACCGATCTTGCAAAGGTAATAATGCAAACACTTAATCCCCTACTTGTCATGCTATATCAAATTTGATCGATCTGTTACTAGATTAGTCTGATTAATAAGTTACAGATTTAACACTCCCTCTTAACTTGATAATCATACTGAGAGATTATATCTAGCAACATCAATAAAGATGAACAAGCAAGAATTGATACTCTATATCTATTTGAATCTCCTTAGCATGTGGTATCATAGAACACATGATACAATGTCATATTACTAAGCTTGTAGTATGACAAATCACTGATACTAGTGATAACAGTATTGCAACGAATACAATGTACATGATAAATCTGAAGAGTATTTTAATTTCTTCATTTATCCAAGTTGTGACTCATAGATACTAGTATTTTTATATCACAACATGATCCTGAGTTTAATACCTACCAGAATACAGGATAAACCCGGAGAATAATAAAATTCTTCCTTTATCCAAATTGTGACTCATTGACATAGCGATGTCAACATCACAATATGATCTTGAACTCATCTAGATCTTACAGTAGAACTCTGCTATTTAACACATTATCTAAGAGATCGTCACCTCTTAAATAATGAATACAAATGGTGGAGCCCATAACAGTCAATAGCTTGACAAATAAAATTATTTTATTAATAATTTAAAGAATACAAATGGATTACAACTCAACTATACCAAGTGTTCTCTTGAAGTGGTCTATCTTCACTCTAGATAGAGGTTTGGTGAGTATGTCTGCTGTCTGATCTATAGTGCAAATGTATTCTAATTTTACAGAATTCCTGTCTACCATATCTCTTACATAATGGTAAGGAATTTTAATATGCTTAGACCTGTCATGAAAAACTAGATTCATCGAAAACTTGATGGAATTTTGATTATCACAATGAATAATCGTAGGATTCATGGCTTGCCCAAATAATCCCACAAGTAACTTCCTTAGCCAAATTGCTTCTCGAGAGGCCATTGCTGCTGCAATGTATTCGGTTTCTATGGAGCTTTGAGCTACTGAAGATTGCTTCTTGCATATCCAAGATATCATTGTTGATCCTAAACTGAAACAACATCCAGAAGTACTTTTCCTGTCTTTGACACTTCCACCCCAATTTGAGTCAGTGAATCCATGTAAATCTAAGCCAACCCTCTCGTATTTGAGTCCAAAATTAAGAGTGCCTTTTAAGTATCTCATAATGTGTTTAACTGCAACGAGGTGAATCTCCTTTGGCTCACACATAAACTGGCTTAAGGCATTAATAGCATAGCAAATATCAGGTCTTGTATATACTAAGTACATAAGGGACTCAATCATCTGTTTATAGAGAGTAGAATCTATGAAAGACAATTCTACTGCTACTTCTTTAAATTTATGTAGATTAGTCTCCATTGGAGAAGACATAGACTTGCAATTCCACATTCCAAATCTTTTCAAAATGTTTGATGTATGCTTCCCTTGATTAAGTATGATACTATCAGAATTCTGTTGTACTTCCAGTCCTAGGAAGTAATGAAGGAGTCCCAAGTCTTTCATCTCGAATTCTCTAGTTAGATCTTTCTTGCATTGATCTATAAGATGTTCATCACCTATTATTAGTAAATCATCAACATACAGTATCAGAATTACCATATCATCTTTATGTCTTTTATAATATAAATTTGGATCGGCTTTATTCTTGGAGAATCCTAAGCCGGTGAGATACTTATCAATTCTTTCATACCAGGCCCTTGTAGCTTGCTTAAGCCCATACCGAGCTTTCTTGAGCCTGCAAACAAAAACATTAGGATCATGAGTTTCAAATCCTTTAGGTTGCCCCAGATATACTTCTTCTATAATCTTTCCATTTAGGAATGTTGTTTTTACATCCATCTGATGTACTTTCCATCCCTTTGATGCTGTAATTGCTAAGATTGCTCTTACGGAGGTATATCTAGCAATAGGAGCAAAGGTTTCTTCATAATCAATCCCTTCTTTTTGAGAAAATCCTCTAGCTACAAATCTAGCTTTATACTTCTCAATGCTATTGTCAACAACATGTTTTATTTTAAATATCCACTTGGAAGAAGCAACAAATTTTCCTTTAGGTCTTGAAACAATTTTCCAAACATCATTCTTCATAATAAATTGGTATTCTTTAGTCATAGCTTCTTTCCAAGTTGTATGTTTAATAGCATCAGAAGGATTGGTTGTTTCTGTTTTGGATAAATCACTCATGTTTGCTGTATAACTAGAGAATCTTTTAGGTCTTTTGCTTGCTCTGACTATTCCGGAAGGTGCAACATAGTCTTGAGCTGCCTCGACTGTTTTAATGGCCCAAAGTGGTCTTTTATTTGAGTTTTGAGTTTCTTCAAGATTTAGATTTAGAATTTCATCTTCAATTTCTTCTAAGTTCTCCCTCTGGGACCCAGATTCACTATTTCTTTCAGAACTAGGTAAAGGAGAAGGTTCTTCAGAACTTAGGGCTCTTTTGAATGCTAGATCTTCAAAATTACATGCCTACTAAGTTCAATACTTTTATGTCCAGGTATGAAAATCCTATATGCCTTAGATGTTTCAGTATACCCTAAAAAAATACGTTTCCTCCTAGAGGGCTCTAACTTGGTTCTCTTTTCTTTTGGAACATGGATATGTACGGGGCACCCAAAAATTCTAAG
This sequence comes from Cupressus sempervirens, assembly GCA_028749045.1. Lineage (NCBI taxonomy): Eukaryota > Viridiplantae > Streptophyta > Pinopsida > Cupressales > Cupressaceae > Cupressus > Cupressus sempervirens. Next base: position 286,453,641 of record CM053783.1, on the reverse strand, counting down.
GTGACTTATATTAGGTTTGACCTTAATAAATACTTCTTCAGGAGTTTTATCTCTAAGGTAAGAATGCGGGCTTTTGTTTTGAATATAGACGACAGTACAAGAGGTTTCTGCCCAAAGATAATATTCTAGATTTTGATCAAATATCATAGCTCTAGCAGCTTCTATAATTGTTCTATTCTTTCTTTCTGCTACCTCGTTTTGTTCTGGATTGTAAGGAACAATGTACTCGCTCTTAATTCCTGATTCTTTACAAAACCTTTTAAACAAATCTGAAGTATATTCCCCTCTGTTATCAGTTTTAAGAGTTTTAATTTTATGTCCTGATAAGTTCTTAGTTAATGTTTTGAATTCTTTAAATCTCTTTATGATTTCTTCTGATTCTTTGCATTTTAAGAAGTCCATGTTTTCCTAGAGAAGTCATCTATGAACAAAATATAGTACCAGAATCCAACAAGAGAAGGAATAGACATAGGTCCACATAAATTTGAATGAATTAATTCTAAAACATAATTTGTTTTTCTAGTGCTATCATGAAATGGACTTCTAGTGTTCTTACCCATTGCGCACCCTTTACATATGCTTGAGTGGTTTTTATTGAGTTTAGGTAAACTAGTAATCATCTTCTCCATAGTTGATAAAGTTTTGAATTTTAGATGCCCTAATCTTTTGTGCCAAATTTCATTTATGCCTTCAGCTTCATGAATTAAGGCTTGAATAGGTTGACTAGATTCTGAATTCAATTCATACAAATATTCTCTTCTCTGACCAATCAACTTTGCTTTCTTGATTGAGGAGTTCTTTGCACAAGTTATTACTTTGCCGTCCACAAATGCAACATTATGCCCATCATCTTCAAGTGCTATTATTGAAATTAGATTTCTTTTAATTCCTGGTACGTAGATGACACCTTTGAGAAGAAGAGAATTTCCAAATTTTAGTTTTAAGGTACAATTTCCAATTCCTTCGACAGGATGTGCTGAATCATCACCAACGGTAACTTTGCCATTGACCTTTTCTGAAATAGAGTCTAGTGCTTCTTTGTATCCTGTTATATGTCTAGAAGATCCACTATTAATTACCCATGCTTTACTAGAAATTTCATTTGATAGTGATGAGTACAATACATGATTCTCGAGATCATATCTCAAGTAACATTTGTATAGTTTGCTTGTTGTTTAGAATTCTCAGGACAATTAGATTTGTAGTGTCCAAACTTTTCACATTTGAAACACTTTATTTTGGATAGATCTTTCTTGGGTTTTCCATTCTTTTGATTTCCCTTTTTCTTCTTGAAATGCTTCTTCTTGCCCTTATAGGATTTTGTATTAAGAACATGAAGTTCTTCATCTTCTGTTTTATGTTTCCCTCCTTTCTTTAGTTTTCTGGATTCTTCTTGAAGACAATCGTTCTTAAGTCTGTTGAAGTCAGGAAGATTATCTCTGGCACTTATTCCCTGTGCAAAAGTCTCTCATGAATCTGGTAATCGGTCTATAGCCATTAGTGTTAATTCTGTGTCACTAATAATGGTTCCTATACTTGACAATTCATCTCTAATGCCGGCAACCCTTAGGAAGTAAGAATTCATTGATTCTCCTTTCTTTATTTGAACGTGATTTAGTTGCCTTTTCAGTGCGAGAACCCTAGTTGCATTGTTGACCTCATATGCATTTCGTAATGCATTCATCATATCAAATGCAGTTTGATGTTTTGTAAGCATGGGTATGATATCATTTTTTACTCCATCTAATATGATTTGAATGGCTTTTCTATTTCCTTTGCTCCAGATAGATTTATGAGGTTCAACTGGAGGTTGTTTAGATGCTCTATCAACAAATTGTTTTACATCATTCTCTTCAAGAATCATTACGATTCTGAATTTCCAGGCATCAAAGTGTTCATTCTCATCAAACCCAACCTCGGATCTGATTGTGTATGCCATTGAAGATAGGAGATAGTTGCTACATATATATGTAAAGTCTGATTACTGAATTTTGCAGAGCCTAGGTTTGATTACCAGAGCTCTAATACCATGTAAAGTTTCTGCAAATTCTTTGGACTGAATATGGACCTGAATCTACCTTCTTTATCTCTTTATAGCTTGTTGTGAATAACTTCAGAGTATAGCCTTTAATTGGATTAGAGATGTAAGTCAGAATTCTTTCTTTTACTTCTGCAATTTGTATGAGAGCAGTAATGACTAAGAAGCAGACTTGTATTTGATCTTGTGTGTCCTTAGACTTCATCCTTACCCTCTATAAGTATAGGAGTCAAGGGACATGCCCTTAGAAAGGACATGTCTCTTCCAAAAATCATTTGCCTAACCTCTAAAAGTCGGTGACTTTCTAAGGATAATTAAATATTAATTACAAACATAAACAATGTTGTTAGATTAGTATTTAAACCAAACTCCTAAGGATAGACGCCGATCTTGCAAAGGTAATAATGCAAAGACTTAATCCCTTACTTATCATGCTATATCAGATCTGATCGATCTTTTATCAGATCAGTATGATTAATAAGTTACAGATTTAACATGCAGCTGCCCTTGTGGCATGAGGGCATGCCATAGATGTTCTAGAGGCTAAATTAAAATCTACCTTTCTTTTGTTCTAAGGATCCATGCTCATTGGTGCGGCTTTTAACCAAGCTGCTACAATATCGACACCTGGTGCAGTGATGTCAGGTTGCCAAGGAAATGTGACATGAATTGATTAGTTGAATTGCTAATTAAGACCAATCTTCAAATTCTAATCAGAAATTTTTCATGCCTCAAAAGATCTAGTGTGATCTGGCTATGAGACAAGAATGAAGCTATTATAGGTCCACGTTGTTCACTTGCAACCACACTTTTTGCTATTGTTGCAGCAGGAGATCTAGTAAAATGTGGAAGCATTAAAACATGTGTGCTAATGCTATGACTGATGTTATCATTAGCTTGCAAGGAAAAACAATTAGGAAGTGTAAGGGATGACGTGTTTGGAAACATATACATGTGCAAGAGTTCAATCATATTGTCAAATAATTATAGCTCATCAAACCATTGATATGAATGACAGAGCATTCCCATCCATGTTGTTTGTGATGTATTTTGCATCATTTCATTTTCTGTGACATCATTAATCTCATACACCATTTATTGAAGACATTTTTCCTATGCTCCACGGAGTTTCTAGGACGGGGACGTTTTATGGGGCAGTGACTTGTTTCTGGTACGGGTACGGGTTGAAGTCAAAATTTAGGGGGATGGGATCTCAGGGGACAACGATTCAAAACATAGGGGATATTCTTGTATATAGAGACAAAATTCAAATATTCATACCATAACATTAATAAACTATTCACCTTAGGCATTCATATCATATCAATAAGACAACTAGGGGCCCATGCAAACAGAAAAAAAAAAAAATATTTTTTTTTTGGGGGTTATTTTGCCTTTAGCCCACTGGCTGCCAAAAAGGGGATGGCCAGCAGTCCCCGTTTCATTTCGTTTCCCAGTACGGCCCCAAAACCACGGAGGATGCGTCCCCGTGGAACACTGCATTTTTCTTGTAGCCATTTTCGAGTTTGATGTGGAATTGGATCAGGTGAGTGACTTATCATTAAATGGAATTTCATTATTCTTTGTTACCAGTTAATGTGAACATTATTTACCATCCAAATTTGAACTTGATAAAATCTCCATAAAGCTCAACACAATTAACTCTTGAGTATACAGTGATTCTTTGAACTTTGCTATTTTCTAACAGTAGAAATTGTTGACCGTCTCTGCCAAAAAGGGGACGGCCAGCAGTCCCTGTTTCATTTCGTTTCCGGGTATGGCCCCAAAACCACAGAGGACACATCCCCGTGAAACACTGCATTTTTCTTGTAGCCATTTTTGAGTTCAATGTGGAATTGGATCAGGTGAGTGACTTATCATTAATTGGAATTTCATTATTCCTGGTTACTAGTTAATGTGAACAATATTTGCCATCCAAATTTGATTTGAGTAGGCAGTGATTCTTTGAAATTTGCTATTTTCTAACAGTAGAAATTGTTGACTGTCTTCCCCATTCTCAGACCTTGGCCAAACATATTTTGATTGCTCCTAGATTTATAGTGTAGTCAATGTTTTAGATGGCATATGCATGCTTTGCTAATGAAATAGAAATGTACATCATCCGATGTTCTTTAAAGGATGCTTAAATTCAGTTTACGTTGAAGTTCTCTAATCTCATTCTCTTAAACAAAACATGTTGGTATGCTTAGCTTGTATGTTTGTGTTTAGAGTTCCCACATTCTTTTGTAAGAAACTAATCTTGACTGAAACTTAGTTAAAACATTTTGCTTGAGTTCAAAACTCAGCCTCTGATCCAAACCAGAATAGCATGTACCTCTGAAGCCACCCAATTGAATTCATGTCCAAATCCAAGTCATAGAGAAATAATGATCATTTCCAAATTGTCAATGGTCCCCCTAAAAATTCTAGAAAAACATTACCATGCTAGCAAACTAGGGGATCAGATCGGATTTGGAGGGTTATGAATGGGCATGCGCTCAGCAATTTATTACAAAGATTTTAATGGGCATTGAATGGAATATTGGTTAGACAATTGGAGAAGTTAAATAAAGATCTCTGAGATTCAATGACATTTTATTGCACAGTTTGTTCTTTCAGGTTTTATATGTGTAATTTCACTAATTTGTTAATGTGTTATAGTTCAGTCAGGATAAAATGATGGTGGAAACAAATAGAAATATATGATCTATTATATTATTATTGCACAATTTATTTGATTGAAATATATACATTCCTATATATATATATATATATATATGCAATCATAATTGATAACTTAAATGTCCAAATAATAATATAATATTCAGACCGTCTATTCACATTATACTGAATACTATTCACATTAGTTTGAATGATTAATTTGGATTGACCGGGATGCCTGGTTGATAATCAAATAGTCACCGTTTTGAAAGGGCACAGTAGGTGTTTATTTATTAAGTGACTTGGAGCCATGTCTATGACAGGACATGACTCCACTGTGGGATCACTCCTGTCGGGGACGTGACTCCTCACCAAAAGTATATATAATCTTTGGCCTGCGATTTGAGATATCACAATGAATGCCAAGTTCTTCACATCTTCAATTATCTACAGATCAACGACCATCAAATAAAACACCTCAAACACATTGCATATTCAAAAGTCTTCCATCATTGGTTGCTGGTCAACAGCGCCTACTTCATTGTCATTCACACTTATTGTTCTCAATATGTAGTACCATCAGTCATGTCAGACAAAGTGGTGACATCATGCAGAGGGTAGAGTTATACCAATGAACACATCTATTGATAACATCTGCAGCAAGGATATTGGTGGCACATCTGCAACTCACAATCGTATACATACATCTGGAAGAGATTGGTGGACACGTTGATATTTCAGTCTTCAATATATGTAAATTGCAGAGTTTGGCAACAACCTTCTAGCTTGACTATCAATTTAATTGCCTCAAATATATTGATATAACAGTGTGAGATCTTATACAGTAAAAGATCTTAGAGATAATTATATAACTATAAGGTAAACACATCATAAGAAAAAAGATTTCTGATTTATAGATAAATCTGATAAAACTAACATAATTCCTCTGTGTTGTATTTTCTTTTTCTGGTGTCAAGGCTATTTGTTAATGTAGTTAAGTGTTTACTGGGTTCCTTTTCTAATGACAGTGAGGGTTTGTAAGTTCAGGCTTTTGGGTTTTTGGATTCATGTATGTTGAGTATTTAAACTCGTCTACTCAACTTTTCTAGATTTGTAAGCTACAACAGAGTAAGCTAAATAATTAGAAATCAGCCCCACCCTTGCACCCGCCAAGTGCAAGTGCTAGTTTGTACACTTCTTACAACAGTAGGATGCCTTTACATATATTAACATGGTGTGCTTGTTTCTGACCTCTTCTTGGCATAACGGTCCACTGAAATTGGACTTCTATAAAAGTAGATCATAGCATAACTCACTCTCTTTTTGTCTTCCACTGCAAATAGATTAACTTAGATTTCTTCCAACTATGTTGACCATCCACGGATGGGATTGTTTTGAAATTTTTTGTTTCTTGCTTATGATAGTCTAGAAACTGCATTGCATTCTTGAATCAAACTATATGCATTAATATGATCTACCAATTTTTGAATCTCTTGTCAATTAATTTGCTAGTACATTAGAGTAAATTTGCAAGAGTAATTAAGTAATTTTTTTTTCCATGTGCCTTAGCTATAAATATGGTCTGTTAAGATTCAATAGATACTGAATTGACCATAGCAATAGGGATTGCAGCAGAATGCTTGCCAGGGAATCTTGAAAGTAATTTTTGTCTGTTTCTTGTTGCCTTCGATAATTTCAGCTGATAAGCTCCGGATAGAGAGTTCCAGTAAGTCTAACCTATGCTTAATGAAATTTGACTTATGACTCAATTCTTTTCTTGATAGCCTTGGCATGAAAGACTCCTGGGGTCCTTTGAAGGTATTGTCTGTTGCCACTTTTGTAAGTGGATTGGGTGACATCATCTTATGTAGTTTCATGGGCTATGGCATTGCTGGTGCAGCTTGGGCAACAACAGTTTCACAGGTGAGATTATAGCAGCCACCATTTACAAAATCGTAGGACTTTGTCTAATATCTATTGCAGATTAACTAATTAATTATGGGGGACTATTTGAGTGTTATCTTCCAACCATTATGTCTTCTGGTTGATGCATTTTCTTCTCATTTAACCAATACGAGTTTGGAATAATTAACAGTTTGTTGCAGTCATTATGATGCTTCAGTCAGTTAACAAGAAAGGTTACAATACATTTGCACTCTCAGTCCCTTCCTCCGAAAATTTTATTCAAATAATCCAAATTGCTGCCCCAGTCTTTATAACAATGATAAGCAAGGTAACTATTGTAACATTTCTTGTATTTTGGCATCTGAGTATGTATTGTCTCAATTAAACAGAATGAATTTGTAGCCTAGATAGCCAAATCTTATTCCCAATTAAGAATGAATATTACTAAGCCACTTCTTTCTTGATGTTTAGGTTGCATTCTACTCTCTGATTACATACTTTGTAACATCAATGGGACCTGAGAAACTTGCTGCCCACCAGGTAGACTATTCTTGTTTTTTTCTGCTTCCAGATTTAAGGTTTAACACATTCACTTCATATATTACTTGAAAATTCTTTGTTTCAGCCTATCCATCAGTCAGGACAACATTTTCCTATTAGAATTATTTTTACCGAGTTTACTCTGAGAAAATGATGCTTAAAATTTAACTTTTGTTTATCATTTGCGGTATTGTTCCACTATAATCTTGTCTTATCATGGTAGGTTATGATTGGAGTATATTGCATGTGTACTGTTTGGGGGGAACCCTTGTCGCAGACTGCCCAGGCCTTTATGCCAGCAATGGTTCATGGTATGAATCGGAACTTGAAAAAGGTCTGTTTTATCTCCTTACAGTGTAGTTCATTCCCACATTTCTCTTGGTAATGCTACGTATTGCAGATCTGATGCAGTAGTAATGTCTTCTTTTGCAAACGTGTAAACCATTTTCTATTTAGGCTTTCACATTTTATACTTTATATTTCTTATAATAAGTTTCCTCAGTGTGAGAATTGACATTCACATTTGTATAGAAAAAAATTGAAATAAATAAAACAAGTTTGGTACCTCTGTGTTTATGCTGTCACCTTTATTGCTTCTTCCGATGCCCCATTTACTATGAGATCAGAGGCAGGTTCCACTGTTTATTCAGAGACTGCAGATTCCTTTCGGCCTTCTTCAGTTATTCTGACTAGCGGTGTCTTGCGCTTTACCTTCAGGAGACTTCACATCTCCGTGATCTCACTTTATAGCGTATGTTCCCTCAGAGCCAGGCCTCAGATCAGTTCATTACTGCCTTTTTCCCGCCCATGTCCCCCTCCAAGGGCATGAAGCGACCACTTGCTACATCCATCTCCGGACGTACCAGATCTATTAGACCTCGTCGTGAATTCACCATACAGCGGCACCCTATCTCCAGTGTTACCCGGAGACAAACTCGAACCCTTGGTCACCCTAGGCCTTATCCTTCGGTGCTGGACTTCATTTCACCAAGAAAGGATATTTAGTCCTTCTCTTGTCTGTTGTAGTTCCCTTTCTTTGCTTTCTTGTATGTTCTTTCTTGGACATTGTTTGGTACTCCTATTGGGTTGTTTTTCTTCCCTATTGTATCTTCTAGCTCCTTAGACCCTTTGTTGGTCTCTTGTTGGAAATTAATATCATTATCTTATCCTATCTATGAAATGAAAAATATAAACTGCATCTAATCATCTAAAAGAACTTTATCCAAATCATCCATCTGGAAAGTTATGATCTTTTAGATGCTTCTTTTGAAAATCATGTGGATGGGTCATTGGATCTTTGGTATACATCAATTTTCATTCTTCATTATAGAAGGTTTACAATACTTGTTTTGTTGCTTTGAACCCCAGAAAGACAATAATACAATCTATCATTCTATCATTTCAGTTGGAACTCCTTTATTCAGTTTAACTTTTCCTCAATATGTTGTAATACAATAATCTCAGAAGTAAATACCCACTAGCCTTGTATTCAGATGAGCAATTTCAGTACAACTGAGAAAATTAATGCATCTTGGCCAGAAAATGATGATCAACATTGGAAAGTGTCAATGGAGCAACGATATTTGGATTGAAGGGAGCTTGAAATCAATGTCCAACGCTCTGATTTCTTTGATATTTTGCTACTGGTATAAATGCTGATGTCAGTGTCCTTTGGATACCGATGTTAAATGCAAACATGGGATATGGCTTGCTTTCTTTCAAGCTCAATTTCCCACCGCCAATTATGTACTATCTGATGTCAAGGATTGTTGTGGTAGTGGTGATAAAGGATGAAAATAGTGCTGTGGACTGATTATTAACACGATTTGGATCTCTGTCACAAATGAATGATGCCACGTGATTATGTTGGTTATTGCTGCAATATTGAACACAATCTCTAGTATATGATGCCACTTGACTATGATAATGTTTTGCCACAATGTTGATCTCTATTCTGATCTATGTGCTGTTCATTTATACTATCAATTGCTGCACCTTTGAGCAATGTATGTTGTTTATTGCCATGGGTAAACTAGCTTCAATACATGCTAAAAAAATGATGGAAAAGTATAACACAGAAGTAAATGTAACACAATGTTCAGGAAAACACATTGCTCGTTCCATTAATGTCCTTTCAAGTACATAATGTGAAAATACATCCTAGTGTAACAATAGACAGAGATATGCTATCTTTCTCATTCATGACAAGCATACAAATAGTACTTGAAGGGTTGCGACTTAACCGTTGTGTCATAACACCTTTAGACTGACAACTTCCTAACATATGATTAATTATTCCTAAAACATAATTTACCCAACAGCATCATCCCCCCCAAAAAAGAATGTTGTCCCTTGGCGACAACTAACAAAATGGAGACAATGTTTTGCACTCTATACATTAGAGAATACAAACTAAGATGAAGATAAAGGGGGTTGAGGGAGCGACCCTAGAGCTAGCTGAGATGCTGAAGGGTTCAACTTTGCCCGCAATTGGTACACCTTTTGAGTCCACATGTTCAAATCCTCTTTTGCTTGCATTTGTGCCTCCACTGACTCTTTCAACTCCGCAATCCCTCGTAACTCAACCTCCTTTCCCTCACTTCTTTTCAACCTCGGCCAACTGCATCTCCAACATGCACTTATCCTTGGTAGCTACCTCCAATTGAGTCATGGGTGGTTCTCGCTCTCTCTCCCAATCCGACTACTAGGTGGCTAGTCGGGTAGCCATCTCCTCCTGAGATCGCTTTGTTGCTACCGTATCCGCCTCACTTTGCCGCCTAATGTAGTAGGTATCCTTTTACACCTATGCTATCTTGTGGGTGAGGCTCTCAACTTTGCTCGCTAGTCCACTCGTGCAACATTTCCTATCTTTGTCGTTGGCCATCCCAGTGCCTCAAAACAAGTGCTGAAGGTAGTAGGACAACCGACTCACATGAATGACAATACATGCCTCTTCTCTCTGACATCTTTTACAGCTCTAGTTTGTGCAAAGACCACTACCTTACGACCTCTAGCTAACATGTCCGCTAAGTAGGCCTCCACATCTTTGTCGGGTGTCTCCTGTGGTGGGTTTATGGATGGTTGCTCCTGTACCACCTCTACTATAGCTTGCGAAGTCTCGCCCCTAGGCAATCCCTCGTCCATCTTTTCTGTATGACACTCTTCGACCACTATATCTATTATGATAATATATAACTTCTATTATTAGTTAATGGTTATCTATTTGCAATCTATTGTGAATATTAGAATGTTTCTAATATTTAGTTAGCTTGTAGATAACTGTTAGTTTTCAATTAGCTAGAGTAGAATGCTTTTATTTTTTACCATCGTTTCTTAAGGAAACATCGTTCATTCTTGTATATATTGATCTATTGATCATTATTAATATCAGGCAAATATTTACTAGTTACTTTGTAATATGGTATCGGAGCATGGTTGGATTTTTTTTGAAAATCATAATTTCTTGTTGAAATTATCTTCCCTTATTTTTGAAATTATATTTTCCAAAATTTATTTGCTTACCTAGTTTCGGCTAGGGTTTGTCACATTCATTTGCAAATCACGATTGGAACATTCATCTACAAATCGCGACTAGGAAATTCATTTGGAAATCATGATTTCATGTGTACTTTTGCGTGTTTTTTGGACACATTTTCTGCCCTCTTTTCATGATTTCCAAACGAGTTTCAAGGCTTCAAATTATCTGGTTTTTGGCAGCTAATAGATGTTTTGTGCAGAGATTTTTATAGATTTTTTTTCCAGATGTCTCTTGCAGCCGATACTCCTTATATGCACACCTAGTACACCATTTTGGTGTTGTTTCTGCCATCTCTAGCAATGTCTATCGATGCATGTCCATCTTTGAAACAAAATCAAATGTTTTTTACAAAAAATCCCCATTTTTTTTTGCAACTCCTTCCTTCCTTGGCCATTGATTAGGGTTTTATCCGAAAACCCTACTTTTTGGCTCGACTTTATTTTTTCTATCTAAAGATTCTTGATGGGTTTTTCGAGAGCTCAACTAGGTTGTCCAATTTTTTTAAGTACCTCAATTTTTGAGCCAACGGATCCAAAATTCGACAACATTTTCTTTTTGGGTTTTTTAAGTTCTCTTTTTTGCCTCGAAGTATGTGCCTTCATAGATTGTCACGCTTTTTATTGGAAAACGTGCTATGGAATTTTTGACCAATATTATGCTCGAAGGCATTTCAAAATTCAATGGTCGGAATTACAGCACATGGAAGCAATAGATACTAGCAATCTTTCAATATTAGAATATTGAGCAGATTGTTCTGGGTGTTACAAAGTGTCTGACTGCAACTGGTACTGATCAGGATACATGGGATCTAAATAATCAGGAGGTGGTGATGCTTCTCAAATTATTTGTAGCTAATGATCAACTCCCTTAGATTCCATCCGGCGAAACAGCTGTCGAGATATGGGAGCATTTGAAGAAACTTCACGAGCCATCCGACAAAAGCAGAGCCTTCTTTCTCAAGAACACTCTATTTTCTATTGTCATGGATGAGTGGAAATCTCTCTAGGAACACTTGAATAGGATTCAAAAATCTTTGATCAGTTGTTCTTCATTGGATGCAAGATGGAGGAAGAGGACATTGTGGTCATAACCCTCAAAAGGTTGCCCAAATCCTACGTGCATTTTATTGAAATTCTCAACATCACTTTTATTGGTGTTAATTTGAAGTTAACCGATTTTTGCACACTTTTCCCTTAGTAAGATCGGTGGAAACAACCGTTCGTAAGTAGTTCTAGCTCCACCTCCACAGAGCAAACCTTTGCTGCTAAATCCTTTCAAAAGGATAAAGGCAAGTCTCAACTGTCTTCTTAGCAGAAGTCCTCTACTCTAGCTTCAAAAGGCTCCAAGAAAAAGAACATTAAATGCAACTATTGCCACAAGTATGGTCACATGAAGGTTGAATGTCGGAAATGCTTAGCTGCCCAATCTAAGCAGTCAAGTGTGCAGCCCAAAAGGAACAATGTAATGCACCCTAGGGAGACAAAATTTGCCTTTTACGCCTTCATGGCTAAAAGACCAGCAGATAATGTGAAGTTGTTTATCGAGTACATTGATTTAGGTGCCTCTTGTCATTTCACCCACTGCAAAGACTGATTCACTGACTACCAACCTTATTCAAATTCTCTAATTTTTGGTGACGGAGAAGAGTACACTGTTGTCGGCAAAGGCGACATTCAGATTTAGTTTGCTGGGAGGAATCTCATTTTCTTCTGTGTACTACATTCCAAGGATGGAACTAAATCTACTCTAAGTCAGTCAGTTGCTGCGACACTCTACATAGTTGGATGTCACCTTTAGTTCACATTAGTGTACCATCACTGATAGGGCACTTCAGTCTATTGTTATAGTGGGTCTTGAGCACCATGGTCTTTTCCGACTTACTAATCTTGGTGATTCTCAGGACTTAGCTATGGCTACTTGGAGGTCTTCTATCAGTACACTTTGGCATCAATGGTATGGGGACTTAAATGTGCATTATCTCTCTCAACTTGCTCGGGAAGAGCTTGTCCTTGGACTGCCAGAGATTCAGACTCAGTAGCTTGGAGTTTGTGATGCTTGCCAGGTTGGGAAGCAACATCGCACATCTTTCACTAGTGGCGATTCATGGCGAGCTTCTCAGGTACTTCATCTTGTTCATGCCAATATCTGCGGCCCTATGGCCACTCCTTCTGTTCTTGGGTCCAGGTATTTTCTGTTGTTTGTTGATGATTTTAGTAGAGAAATGTGGTTAAATTTTCTTAAAAAGAAACTAGATGCATTTACTGTATTTCAAAAGTTTAAACCCTTAGTTAAAAAAGAGTCTGGGAAATCTATTATTACTCTTAGGTCAGGCAATGGGGGGAATTTTGTTCTAATGAATTCTCTAGCTTCTTGGATACTCATGGCATCAAACGCTAGTTAACCACAACCCACACACCACAACAGAACAATGTAGTTGAATGTCGGAATAGAGCAATCACCTAGATGGCTCGATCCATGCTCAAACACGTATATATTCCGAAGAAGTTCTTGGGAGAAGCAGTTATTAGTGCAATTTATCTTTTGAACCGGTCACCCACAATGGCAGTCAAAGGTAAGACTTTGGAAGAGGCTTGGTTAGGTCGGAAGCCCAAAATCAGTCATTTGAAGGTTTTTAGCTCTTTTGCCTTTTGGAGCCCTGATGTGTCACACACCAAGTTGGATGTCAACAATCAAAAACTCATGCTTGCTGGATACAGTAGTCTTTACAAAGCCTATTGCTTAATCGACACAGAGACATCTCGTCTCCTATACAGTTGTGATGTAGTTTTTGATGAGCAACGAGGACCATTCATGCATGTTTCTTGTGTTCCTGATCCAATAGACCAACCTACAAAGGCTCATGATTTGGGAGTTAGACTTCCATTAGGTCCATCTAGTGGGAAGGCTCTAGTAGCTCCTACAATCCCAGTTATACAGTGGTCCCTGTATAGACACCTCCACTTCTCTTGTAAGATCACCCAGATCTGTGGATGCTTCACTTGAATTTGATCCAGATTCTTTTGATGAGGAATTTGATCATAGAGCATCTCCTAATACTAATGTTGGTTATTCTCCTCTCCGACCTAAGTAGTGGGCTCAAACGCTTGCTGTTCTTCAAGACGATGGGCTCATTGATGGGAGAATTGATTGGAAAAAGAGCAAACCTACAGAGTTAGTTAATTTTTCTCTTATGGCCAACATTCATATTGTGAAAAAGAGCAAACCTACAAAGTTAGTTAATTTTTCTCTTAGACTTCCATTAGGTCCATCTAGTGGGAAGGCTCCAGTAGCTCCTGCAATCCCAGTTATACAGTGGTCCCTGTATAGACACCTTCATTTCTCTTGTAAGATCACCCAAATCTATGGATGCTTCACTTGAATTTGATCCAGATTCTTTTGAGAGGAATTTGATCATAGAGCATCTCCTGATACTAATGTTGGTTATTCTCCTCTCTGGCCTAAGTAGTGGGCTCAGACACTTGTTGTTCTTGAGACGATGGGCTCATTGATGGGAGAATTGATTGGAAAAAGAGTAAACCTACAGAGTTAGTTAATTTTTCTCTTATGGCCAACATTCATATTGTGTGTGAATCTGAAACATATTTCGATGCTAAAGGAATTCCAGAGTGGAAATGTGCCATGACATCTGAACACCAGAGCCCACTGAAGAATAATACCTGGGTCCTTTCTGATCTTCCACCAAGGAAGAAACTGATTGGCTACAAATAGGTTTACAAAATAAAATACAAATTTGATGGTACTTTGGATAAGTACAAAGCTTGTTTAGTTGCAAAGGGCTTTTCTCAGCGTCAAGGCATTGATTATGAGGAGATCTTTGCTCCTATTGCAACGATGAGCACAATCAGATTAGTCCTAGCCATGGCAACACAATTTAGATGGAAGGTCCATTAGATGGACATCAAGAATGCTTTTCTAAATGGCGACCTACAAGAAGAGGTCTACATGATGCAACCTCATGGTTTCAAGGTTTTTGGTAAAGAACATCAGGTTCTCAGATTAGTGAAGGCTCTCTATGGCTTGACGCAGGCCCCTCAGGTATGGTACATGGAAATTGATAAGTACCTCAGTGATCAAGGTTTCCAGAGGAGTTCTTCAGATTCAAATTTGTACATCAATACTACTAACAGTGACATCATCCTTCTGGTCATTTATGTGGATGATTTGATCATCACTAACAATTCAACATCCTTGATTTAGGGAATCAAATAAAGTTTATGCCAATCTTTTGATATGATTGACATTGGCCTCATGCATTATTGCCTAGGTGTTGAGGTTCAGTAGCAGTCTTCTGTTATATTCATCTCTCAGTCCAAATATGCTTTGGCTCTATTAGACAAATTCTGTATGCAAGATTGCAAGTCTGCATCTACACCCATGGAGAAATCTCTCAAGTTATCAACCAAGTTTGATTCTCCTCCCGTTGATGATACTACATACAGGCAATTAGTACACAACCTCATCTACCTCTGTGTTAATAGGCTTGATATCAGCTTCGCAGTTAGCTACATCTCATGCTTTATGAAAACTCCCAACGTTGATCATTGGATGGCAGCAAAGCGTGTGCTTTGTTATGTGAAGGGCACTACAGATTATGGACTTCTTTACTGTTAGAGTTCTAATCCTAGACTTAGTGGGTTCATAGATTCAGATTGGGTAGGCTTTGTTGATGATAAAAAGTCAACTTTTGGATGTGTTCAATATGGGATCCAGTTCTGTCACATGGACTAGTAAGAAGCAACAGGTAGTTTCTCTCTCCTCCACAGAGGTTGAATATAGAGGGACTGTTAAGGCAGGATGTGAAGTTGTTTGGCTTCGTCGGATGTTTGGAGATATGCAAATGTCACCAACAGGACCGACCACTTTGTTTGCTAATAACAAAGGCGTTATCAAATTAGCATGAAATCCAGTCTTCCATGAACAAACCAAGCATGTGGATGTTCATTGTCACTACATATGACAACTAGTTGAAGATGGGACAATAGACTTGTAGTATGTTCCTACAATGGATCAGACTGCAGATTTTTTTCACCAAGCCTCTTGGTCCTGATAAGTTTGTCAAATTTAGAGGACAGCTTGGTGTTGTGGATAGATTAACCATTAAGGGAGGGTATTGTGATAATAGATAGCCTCTATTATTAGTTAATGGTTATCTATTTGTAATCTATTGTAAATATTAGAATGTTTCAAATGTTAAGTTAGCCTGTAGATAATTTTTAGTTTTCTATTTGCTAGAATAGAAAACATCGTTCATTCTTCTTATATATATTGATCTATTGATCATTGTTAATATCAAGCAAATATTTACCAATTACTTTGTAATAGTATCAACTCATGCAACTAGAAATAATATCATTGTAGCCTCCATTAATAACCTTCCTCCCCTTTGAGGAGTCATGTTTTCTACTTCTACACTGATATTTTCATTAAGCTTTCTCAATAATTTTGCCTCATTATTAGGAGTAATATCTGGAATACTTTCCCTCAATTGAACCATCATAGATTTTATTTACAGATGATTGTCATTTTGGGTCTAACTATATTTTGCCTTGCAAGTATTCTCCACATTGCACAGGGCCATCTTATCGCTATGTCTAAACTTGCTCTGTAAGAAGATACCAGGTAATATTGCAATCAAGTGAAGGTTTAAAATCATTGATTCTTGTGATGATACCATTGCATGCTTAGTCTGATCCATATCTAGCTACGTACAAATTAATATGAATTAGAGGTGGTTATCGACCATAGTGTTAATCAGCTTCTCACCCTCGGTGGTTGCTAAATTCTGTGTGTTCCCCTAGTTAGTGACTAATTTTCTAAATATATAACAGTGTGAAAAGATTCAGAATCCTTTCCTTGGTAGATGGGTTATGATAGTCACATTCCTTACTGGAGATGATCTTTTGAATGATCTACTATGTTAGTCGGATGTGTGAGAGGCGTGACTTCTATAGATATTGTAGAGATATGGTGATGCTAGATGATAGTTATAATAGATTTGAGGTATTGATGCATACACCTTCTAATTTGATTTTGGTGGCTTAAGTAGTGTTGATTGTGTTCTTCCCTCCATGACTAAGGCTAGTATGATGACTACGATGTTGGGGAGTCTATGGGGTTTACATGGTGGATGTCTAGTTGAGATGGATATCTATTAATGCATACTCATCTGTTGCTAGAATAGTATTGGTCCTTCGATTTCTTTGACATTGAACTGCCCATACAATAACTCACCAATATACTGATGGGATTGCAATTTGACGTACTGATGTATTCATCCTCTTTTCCTTCCATTCGTCTCTTGTCTATGACTTCTACCAATTTGTCTATGTCCGGTATCAATCAATAGTCCTCTTTTAATTTTTTTGATTTTTATATTTGCCAATCTATTTCCACGGCTATTGTCTAAAATTCTTTCAATTCTATTTTTCTTCTATCCTGCTTCGTCATGCTTCCTCCTATCTTCTTCCCCCGTGATTGCTTAATATCTTCCGTTACGTATCCCTTTGTTTCTATGTTTTCAAGTCCTTGTCTCACGTGAACCATGGTCTTTGTTAATAAAGCCTTGGATGAATTCATTCCTTTCGATGTGCAGGATTTCTTCGTCTATTTGTGTTTGCAACTATTGTAATGTTTTCCTCTATATGGTATGTATCTTCTACTCCTGTTATGCATTGAGTTTTATTAATTTATATCTATCCAATCCTCTAAGAGATACGTCCCTTTACCATTCATCTTAATATTTGATAACTAAATTTTTTTTCTCATTGCCTTGTTAAAATCGATATTAATGGCTCCTAATATTCTTTATTTATCTTCTATTAGAAAACATTTTATTACCAATATTATTATATTGTATTATTTTCATATACTATTATCTCAATTGATATAATAATATAGTACATCAATAAATAGTATATTTAATAATTATAACATTTGTTTATCAATTTTCTTTCTTTCTTTATTATTATTTCAATATCTTTTATTTATCAAATTATGATATTTATATATGGTATTAATATCTTCTTGCATTATTATAATGACTTAGATAATTATTAAATAATTTATTCTCTTTAATCAACATACTTATAATAATAATTATTATATTATATTTATTTGTTTATTTGATCCTATATTGGAACTTCCTTAAATCCATCTTAGGAGTGGGGACATTATAGTTGCTACCTCTCCTCCTGCACCATCTGATTCCATAACCTTTGAAGGTGTCTCTTTGTTGTCCTCAATTTTGACATCACAAAATTGAGGCAACCCCAAGGAATTTTCTCATGGATTCATAGATTCATAGGCACATCCTCTTTATTTTAATGCATTTATGAGACATCATGAAAACAATTCATTATCTCTGAATTGTTCTTTGTGTGGTGTTGTCTATGTGTTCTTTTGAAGGTTTTTTATCGAGATTATCTCAAATTCTTTGTTGGTAAGAGTTTTCCTTATTGCATTGCAAACACTCGATTTTTGGTAAACTTTCACGTCTTTTCTTCATTTTTTCTGTGTTGTAAATGGTTTTTGCTTTTGTTTTTGCCTTAGGTGAGTAGCCCTTGGAATTCCGCTCGATTTGAGCTAACTTAGGTCCAAATCGAGGTTGTCTAGCTCAAGTTATAAGAGAAATGTGGGGTTTTTCAGGTCAACTGCATATTTTTATTAAAAACCTCATACAAGTGAGCTTTTTATTGGTAATTGTAATTGCATGATATTAAATTATATTTAATATTTAAGGTGGACGTGGTCCATTTTAAAATATCGACTCATTTTGAGTTGATTTGACCATAGTTTTTTATGTTTTATGAAAATAGCCTATTTCAAGACTATTCTTCATGTTACTTTGTTAAAAACTATAGTTAGATATTAAATATAAACACATGAGACAATTTAAGTGCATAAAAGTGAGATTTTTATTACATATTGTATACATCCACATGCAAAACACTTCATGAAAATCCACTCCCAATAAATTACAAGTCCCATCATTAAATTAAATAAACTTTTTATATGCAGTAACATGTTTTAATGTGTTAAGTGGGTTTTTTATATGTATTTACATAATTTAAACTTATTTAATTAATGTAAGTGGGAAAATATAACCCATTTACATATATTGTTGCATATAGAAGTTTATTTTAATTATATTAATACATTTAAATGGGTTTTTTTAAACCCTTTGCATATGCATCTTTTAAAATTACCACTTAATGGACTTTTAAAATCAAATAACATGTTTTTATAACATTCAAATGCATGTCTAAAGTGAGTTTTCACTTAACTGAAAGATCCCTGATGGATCTCTGCTGCTAATCTGTTGTAGTTTTATTATATATATATTTTTTAAATTTTGTTTTTCCTGTTTATTAAAGTTTTCTTGCAGAACTAGACGGAAATGCAGAAGAGTTTGTTTGTTTTTGCGTTTTTGATGATTATTCAACATAAAAATGAGGAGCAAATGATATGACAAGAGTCTGAAAATAAATAACAATATGCAGTAAAATCAGAATTGATACAAATCGTGCCAGGCAGATCTCTGAATTATAGAGCCAAATAAAGGATCCAATACATTTTCCCTAACAATGACGCCAAACTGGCTAATGGAAAAGGACTGTGAACATGCATATGTCTGTTGCTGATTATCCGACTCTATATTTCAAAGTGCTGCAAATGGCGGCTACTGCTGCAAGGATCACTTTCCTATTTACCAATAATCGTGCCCAGCTAAACAATACTGCAGACCCAAGCTGAAATGGCGTCCTCCTTCCCCGATAACAGCTGATACCACTGAAAATTCCAACACCAAATACTGCTGAGGGTTACGTCCCAGCTAGTGAATACCCTGGGGTTTGCATCCCAGAATAAAATCGCCCAAGCAGAGCAAATTTGTAAACAAGTTTAAAAATGCATAATATGAATGAGGAATGGCGCCTCCATCTCCTTATAACCCCTTCCAAAGAAAATCGAACCCTAAAGTGACTCCAAAAGGCGTTGGATTACAAAAGTGATTTAAGTCTTATTTTAAAGTGGCAATGTTACTAAAAATGACTCTTTTTCTGCATAGACATAAATCCGTTCACTGAATCGCCCTGAGACCAATAAGAAAGATTTAGAAAAGTTCAAGACCTTTCCAACAAGCTATCACACCAAGGGGTACGCATCCAGATGAGGTCGAAATTCCCCGTATTACTCCAAAATGGCTATTAACTTAGCCTTATTTAATTATTAAACGCTAACTTAGGAAATATTAAAAATATAACCCAAATAGCTACAAAATTCCCAACTGACATCACAAACCATAAAATCATCTTGTCACCTGTCTATGATTGAAGTCAGAAATCAAGGATCCATTGGTAGTCTCATCACTAAAATCTAGGGATGCTCCTAAATTTTAGGAAACAACCTCTATCCCTCTGAAACTGAATCCAAAGAGCAAACTCATGGAAACCCAACCCTGTGCATGATCATACCTCCTAAAAAGTAGGAATGAACCCCATAAATATAGGAACTGTCTCCTAAAAACAAGGAACATCTCCCAACTGATCAATAACCGCCAGATTACCAAGACCCCAACACTGAATAACCATATTGGGTCTCTATCCAATTCTGTCAGCCTACAAGACCCCATAAGAAGCTGACTCACATGTCTCAACTAGAGTGGGGATGTGATGTCCCCTTTTTAGCATTCATAGCATGATGTTGTCGTTAGCTTATTTCCCCACGGTCCCGTAGGCTAACCAGGACATTAAAGGGGCTTAGAGGCCATTTGTCTTAGATAATTTCAGTTGCAGGTCTTTCTGAGGGGTTTTGAGGCAACTTTGGGCATAATTACTATTTATAGTAAGTCATCTTGGGCATGGATGGATATCCAGTGGCAGCGGTATGTCGATGGTAATTGTTTAAAATCGGCAAGAAGACTTGTTTATCATTGATAAGATTTGTTTTGCATTGATAAAGCTATTTTATAAAGTTAAATTTAAATATTTAACTTTATTAATGCATAGACTATAGTTTGTGGGAAATATTTAAATTAAAAGAGTCCCCTTTATTTTATAACACATTGGAGACATAAGTTACATAAAGGGAGTTATGTTTTATCCCACATTGAGAAAACGAAGGATGGAGCTCTTGTGAGAACACTATAAAAGAAATGGAAGAGCTTTTTTTAAGCATGGTTGGAAATATCAAAGAAATTGGAGAATTTTCTGGAGGTTATGTCTTAATAGTTTGAAGGATGAAATCCCTTCAAGCTGAAAATCTTGATGCTATTGAAAGATATGGTCTTGAGATTCAACAGGGTAGCAATCGAAAAAGCAAGTGGAAAAAGCGGAACCGAAAAAGCAGGCGGAAAAAGCGGAATCGAAAAAGCAAGCGGAAAAAGTGGAATCGAAAAAGCAAGCGGAAAAAGCGGAACTGAAAAAGTAGGCGGAAAAAGCGGAATCGAAAAAGCAAGCGGAAAAAGTGGAATCGAAAAAGCAAGCGGAAAAAGCGGAACCGTAAAAGTAGGCCGAAAAAGCTGTTCGAAAAAGTAAAGCAGAAGTGGCAGCATTGAAGGGAAATTATTACAGCCATCTACAACCAGGTTCCTTTGTTAGTATTATTTTTTTTAGGGTATTATAAGTTTCAGCTGTAAGTGTGCATTATACCAGCATTGTCATTTTGTAATCCATGTAAATGCCAAAGTCTTGGCCATATTTCATGAGCATTGTATTAGAAATTTGATTGCAATCAAAAAGATAATAGTTGCTGGTGTCATTTAAGCAATTCAATCTCATTATTTATCAGCTAGATAGTTTGCATACCAACTGTTTGCAAAAATGCCAGTTGGCTGTAGGTGTTCTTTTCTCATGCTTAGATCATAATATATGCACTAAATATTGTCAAAATTAGGAGCACACTCATGTTAGGTCATTGTGTAGTCCATTTTGAGTCTTCTAGCACAAGTTTCTCATTGATGCAAATTGAAAAAAAGTCATTTAAAGCGAGCTGAAATACTATATCAGTCATATGTCTCTTGCATGTGAATTGTTTGACAAAATTCTTTGAGCCTTCAATCAGCATCTTTGAGAGCAGATTTGAGGATGGTTACTACAGTGGTATCAGAGCTTGCTTGCAAAGTGTTTGACGAAATGTCAAACAACTGAAGTATAGAGATTTTTGGTGTTTGAAGAAATTATAACCTATTGGGGTTATTACAAGGAAAATCTCCCAACTGATCAATAACCGCCAGATTACCAAGACCCCAACACTGAATAACCATACTGGGTCTCTATCCAATTCTGTCAGCCTACAAGACCCCATAATAAGCTGACTCACATGTCTCTGCTAGACTGAGCTAGAGTGGGGACATGACATTAACTTAGACAAAAGTGGCGATTTTGGACCCAATTTCATGTGTATGCAATATTTAAAAACCCATTTCACTTAGCCTAAGCCAAAGTGGCATTTTTGGCCCAACCAAATGCATTTTAAAATGCGTTTTCATGTTTTAAAAACCCCACCAACTAAAAGTGGTGATTTTTAGCCCAACTGCATATTTTTAAAAATACATGTAAATGGCCATGAAAAATGCATTTTTAATGACTTATATTTCCACTAAAGCATGGTGGTGATTTTTGGCTCAAATACATGCAATTTAAAACATGTTTTTGTGTCTTTAAAGTCCACGAAGGAAAAGTGGCAATTTTTAGCCCAATTACATGTCTTTTAAAACAATAAATGCCTCCCTAAAGTGCATTTTGCACTAAGTTATTAATCAAAAGCTCATGGTGGCGATTTTTTTCAACCATTGCATATGTTTTTAACACATGTAAATGCAACAAAAAAGTGTGTTTTACTTCATAATATGTGGCTTTTTTTATCAAACACCTTAACAAGGGAATGTATAGTCCAAAAAAAAAAACATGGTTTTGGCTCTCAAAACTTCACTTTTTTGGGTGTTTTTCTCCAAAAATGGCTTTTCCAGCCTTCAAATACTCACATCTTGAGCATTTCTTGGTTGTTATTGATGATCTATGGGTCATTTTTGCATAAAATCACCCAAAGAACACATTGGGCTACTCAAAAAGGGAGTTTGTTGAGTGTTTTCTTCATTTCTCAACCCATTTAGGGAACATTTTTGCTAAAAATTGCCCTAGTTTTGAGCAATTTACACCATTAAAACAGCTATTGTTTGGATCAAGACAAGTTTGGAAGCATTTCCTATCCTTCCTAGCTTGCATTCAAGTCTTTTAAATCACTTGGTATTCTTTGGATGCCATTTTTCAAATTCTTTTCTTGTTGCACATTGCTTGGTGAAAACGGTTGCCAAAATGATGCAATTTTTTACTCTAACTTCCTACACTTGGCAAGCTACGAATTTTGACTCATCTCTTGCAAGAATCAAGTCAAGATTCAAAGTCTATTTAACACTTCATCTTGCAATCTTTCTAAATCCAAGAAATCTCTTTGATTTCATATTTAGATTTTTCACAAGTGCTTAAAACGACTTCTTCTCTTGTGGGTATGATTCCTTGTTATTTTCATAAGGTTTTTGTTGTATATATTTGTAATGTTGTGTATGCAAGTCTCATCATTTCCATTTTCAGATTTGCATTTGTTTTGTATATGTCAAGTTGCTTCTTCTATTCTTCCGTCTACTTCTCTAAGTTGCATATGCAGTCGGGGATAAAATACCTTTCTAATATGGAAGCAAGTCCCTCTTTTCCCTTCATGAGAATGCCAGTGCAAGTCCCACCAATATGCATTCCACGAACCTCCATATGGCTGCCTTCTAATTGAAAAAGAATTTCCCGTGTACTTGGCGGATATATAGCATGACTTATGCCTATTAAAGCATGCTATGTTTCCATTTCATTACACTTTGCTCCGCATTTGTACATTTTAAAGCTCGTTGTTCGCATATGCAATCCACTACAAAAAACTCGATTTCGGCTATTCTAGTCATTTTTGAGCCATTTTGAACTTGACCCATTTTCTCATTTGCTCTCTACGATCATCACATACACTTTCCCTATTCATACTTTGCCCAAATCCGTGTTTTTACACAGCAAGAGCTTTCTGTGGACTCCTCATATGATGATGTTCTTACACTATGAAACTTTCATATAACAGTTGCAGAGGTACATCATTTTTCAATGTCAAAAGAGCTTGCATCAGCAAAAGGAAAAGATAAGAAAAAGATGAAGTACCAGTATGATTAGTACCACAACTCCATCCCACCATCACAAGTAACTTCCTACAATGATGGAGTTTAAGATATGAATTTAGCGCACATGAATATGGAAGATTTTCTCATAAGAGTCAATGCTGAAGCCACTGAGAATATGACAAAGTCATATTCATTTGCTATCTACCTTTTCCTGTGGTGGCTCATGAGCTCGAGTTTATCCTTGCATGTGCTAGACATTTCGATGCAACCTCTAGAACCATTAGATACCAAGATAGTAATACCATCATTAATCTTGATCTAGAGACTATTGAGCGGATTTTTCATGTTCCTCACACTCTATTTGTCACAAGCATTACTAAACAGAAAGCCTTGGAGTAGAGGAATGAAGATAGTTCTTATTGCATCAAATTCATTAATGACAACTGGTTGATTCAAAGGAGGCTTGATCTTTCCCTAAAGGCATGCGAAGGTCAAAGTTCAAGGAGGAGATCAATGATCTTATCACATTGCTTAGCTGCCTAGTTAGCTCAAGGATTCAAAATTTTTATATGCTTTAAGTAAATAGTAGTAGGAAGATTACATGTGAAGAGCAATTATATTGTAAGTACAAAATAACATGTCTTTGTACAATCAACTCATGTAGTCAAGTTGCAACTGTATTAGGTATGCAACTTTGAATAAGTCAAATTAGTTAGTTAGAAGTTTGTTGGAGTATAAGTCAAGGTGGTTGAGAGTTTCCCCTTTTTCCTCCACCTTTCTCTCTCCCATTTCCCTATATAAAGGAGGAAGATCATTGCAAATAATCATCTTTTGGAAAGGCAAGAAAATTTTACCAGTTTATTTGTGCACTCTTAAGACTTTGTGCTTGGATGTAAATCTAAATTGCTATCAATAAAAGAGGCAACTCTCTTTCAAACTTTGTGTTGATTCAAGGTGTTATGTGACGACATTTTTTGGATATTGAGTGTGAGTTTTAGAGCTTTGATTAAGAGGGATTTGAATTTAATTGTGCAGACTTTGAGCTGCCTAGTACACTCAGAGCCAATTTGAACTTTTGAAGACTTTGTGCTACAGGAGGACAAATTGTAATTCATAGTAGTGGCTGTAATCACTTAGATTTGAATACTTTGGGTTTCAATTGTAGGTGTTTTTATTGAATTTGAGAGGATCCAGTAAGAGACTCTGTGCTTTCTTTCTTTAATGTCGCCACATCCCTGAGCAATATTTTGCCATCTTTTATTCTAACCCTTCCTTACATTCTTTTCTATATTGTACGATAATCTCAATGTTCTCCTCCACCATGGTCTTTAGCCATACTGTCGCTTACTCTTTTTCTTCTATCTTCTCTCCTCTCTTGTGTCTATTTTAGAGGTGACTGTGTTGTGGTTTGTTTGATTCCACACACCGCACAATGTAATTGTCTTTCAGTTAAGGGACTGTACATTGGGAATTTTTTTCTATTCATCGCTGATCACCTATTTTGCACCATACATTGTCTCTTGTCCAACTCCCATTGCCGAATGGTGTCTTTGCTAATAGTGTACCTTGATGCTTGGTACAATAACATTCCCTAGCTTTTAGTACCATGCAATCTAATTGTTCGTATAGTTCAAGTCTCTCTTTGCTCTTCAGTGATTTTGAACAACCACCTGTCTCTTTTATGTTACCATATGGTGGAATTTGATAGATTTTTGCCATCTCACCGTACGGTGTGTTTTCCATCTACCTTCATGTCCCAGGTTTCCTTCGGTGTACAGGCCTGTCGATTGACCGTACCGTGCATCATGGTTTTTTTCCCACTTTTTCTTTTCTTTTTAAAATGTTTAAATTTTTTTTTTGCCTAAGTCTAGTTATTTCACCTATCCAGGCGTGAATTATTATCTCTGACTCTCGTGCCTCTGACAGTAAATTTTCAATTTTAAGCCATTAATTGGGTCCACTATCTCTTTTCCATCTAGAGTCCACAACTTAATCACTCCATTGTCACCAACTTCCAACACCATGTAAGGCCCTAGCCACTTCACCTTAAATTTACGTAGTTTAATCTCATTTCTATCATTGTTCTTCAATACCTATTGGCTTGGGGCACACCAAATGCATTTAAGGAGCTTGTCATGCCATGCCTTGCATCTTTGTTGTGCTATCTCTGTGACCCATTGTGCCACCTTTCTTCGTCTGTCCAATTTATTTATGTTGTATAATCTTTCTCGAAGGCTCTCCATATGTCTAAGCCTATTTTCAATCGCTATTCCGAGGCTGGGGACCATAAACTCATTCGGAACTACGACTTCCCGTCCAAACATCAATTGAAAGGGAGCCTGTCTTGTTGTTACTTTGTAAGTTGTGCGGTATACCCATAGTGTTGACGGTAGCTTTTCCTCCCAGTCGACTTGTTTTACCCCGCATGATTTGTATATCATTAATACCAAGATCTTGTTCGTTTCCTCCACTTGGCCATTGGCTCGTTGGTAGTATGGACTTGACAAGAAATGGATAATTTTAAATTCTGTTGTGAGTAGTCGAGTGACATGGTTGATGAAGTGACCTCCCCTATTACTGGTCAATTGGATAGGAATAGTGTATTGGGTAATGATCTGTTCATAAATAAACTTTGTTGTACTTATGACCGAGTTATTTGACAATTCTTGTACCTCCACCCACTTTGTTAGATACTCGGTTGCTACCACAACATACCGACATCTTTGAGCCCTACTTGCCTTAAGAGGTCCCATGAAGTCTAAGCCCCAATGCTCAAAAATTCTTGTGCTTGTGAGGGATTGAGTGACATGAAAGGGGTTTCCCCGCTCGTTGACAAGTATCGTAAGTCACCACCCACTCCTTGGTGTTGTTGTAGATGGTAGGCCACCATAGCCTTGCTAGGAGTACTTTCTCTGCTGTCATATCTGGACCAGGATTCCCTTAGGACACTTTGCACTTCTTCCTCCATAACACACCTTCTCAATACTTGGTTTGGGCCCATTTTATACAAGAGTCCATTGATCAATTGAAATGTTCTACTCCTCAGTACTAGCTTCCGTTGCTTAGTTGGCGGCATCTCTCTTGGAAATTGTGAGGTTGACAAATATTCACCAATGCTTTTATTACAGTTCGGGAGAATAACAATATGAAAGAGGTATGTGTCTGGGAAGTCATCATTAATTCCTTCCGACGGCTCTCCCGACTTGATCTGAGAGAGTTGATTTGCAATGACGTGGATTTTCGCAGGCCACACAATAATGGTGAAGGTGAATTATTGAAGCTGCAAAAACTATCTGCTCACCTTCCCCTATATGATTGGATTATTCACCATGTACATCAGTCCCTGGTGGTCCACCTAAAACATGAACAATGTTGCCAACAGATAGTGCCTGAACTTCTGCACAACATAGAACATTCCAAGAGCTTGCCGCTTTGTCGTGCTATAGTTCTTCTCAGTTGTCGACAAAAGTCTGTTGGCAAAATGGATGGGGTGGTTTAGGGCATGATTACCCCTCTGAGCCAGAGTTGCACTGATCGCAAAGTTGGAAGTGTCCACTTGTACGTGGAATTCCTTGTCCCGATTGGGATATGCCAGTATTAGTGCCCCCAAAAATTTGGTCTTCAATTCACCAAAGAACATTTCTTGTTCTGTTCCTCAAATATAGGGTTCCCCTTTCCGTGTCAGCCTGTCAAGGGGGTGGGATATTTGGGAAAAATTCTTTATAAATCGCCTGTAATAGCCGATATGCCCCAAGAATGATTTTACCTCGGTTACATCCATGAGAGCCTCCATCTCGGCTATTACCCGTACCTTGTTAGGGTCGGTCTTTAATCTTATCTTACATACAATGTGACCTAAGAGTTTTCTCTGCGGGACCATGAATCTGCACTTCTTTGAATTGAGTGCTAATCTTGCCCATCGGTACTTTTTCATACATTCTCTTAGCACTGCCAAGTGCGTAACTTGTCCACTGAAGATAGACCAATCATCAAGGAAAGCTCTGAAGTTCCCCACCGACATTTTATCAAAGGTGTGAAGAATTATTCTCTGAAGCATTGTTGGTGCATTGCATAGACCGAAGGGCATTCAGTTATGTGCGTACACCCTGTCCTCCATTATGAATGTGCTTTTTAACTTATCTTCCTCTGGAATCAATATCTAGTTATATCCACAGAATCTGTCCATGAACAAATACATCTTATGCCCGATGACTTCTTTGAGTATTGTGTCTGTAAATGGAATAGGGAATGGTTCCTTTATGGTGACGATATTTAGGCATATGAAGTTGACACAAATTCTGATCTGGTTTGCCTCCTCTTTAACGATATTACTATGGGTAATATCCATTCACTTGTCTGTACTTTAAAGATGATTCTTGCTTCAAGCATGCGTTGAATTTCTTTATCTACCATGGCTACATAGTTTTTGTTAATCTTGTACGACCTTTTCTGCACAAGTACGGGTCCAGGTACCAAGTGTATGCAATGCACACACAACTCTAGTAGTACACCATTAAGGTCCTTGTAGGTCCAGGCAAGCATGTCCTTATATTCCATGAATATTTTGAATGCTGCGGCTTTTAGCATTGGATCCCAATTGTCCCCAACCAAGATGTTGCACGGGTTTTCCTTATCTCCGAGGTTGGTAGTTTGTAAGATGGTTCTTCATACTTGATTGGTCCATTTGCATCAAATTTGTGGGTTGGGCTCTCATTCACACGGGTTTCACCTTCTTTGTATTCCCCATACTCCGGTAGAAGCACATCCTTCTCTGACCCTTGTTCTATCTCTTCCACCCCCAACATGTAATTGTTGAATAACTTGTAGTCTTCCATTTGCCAATGGAAGAGTCTGTTCATTGAACTTACATCATCCTCCAAACATTCCTCTAGTTCTAATACAGCTTCCTCATTGGGTTGCAGTTGGTACCTACTTTCATCCATTCCACCATGCTCTCTGTCCGACTCATACTCTAAAGATGATGCAATCTCTTCGCTTACCATCTGTGTACAAAGGTCAATGACAAATTTTCTTTTGCCACTTTCCATGGATAGGCTATTTTTCATCCAATTATAATTTACCTTTGCTGTCACTAGTCATCCCCTAACTAGAATGACATCATACCCTTGCTTTTTGAGTGGGATCATGACGAAGTCCAACACGGATGGTTGCGCTCCGATGGTAACATTTTAGGCCATTAGTGTCTTGAGGGGTTTTATTCCTTGTTGGTTTGTACCCAATAAATTGAAGGTTGGGGGCCACATAGTAGGCTTCTTGAGTTTCTTCCATGTGTATTTTGGAGTGGCATTCACCCTTTACCCGCCATCGTCTATGGTGTCTATAAGAATAGTTCCCAAAATGCCCATTTCAATGACTCCTGAGTGTCGACCATTATTCACCATCAATAGCATAGGATCCATTGCCAATCCACCTGGGATGTATGTCTGTTGCATGGTACTGGGTTGAGAAGTGGTGCTATGTTGTACAGAACAAGTATTTAGTAATGCTGTCTTCTATTGAGGCATGTTATGGAGGTCTTGAATTTTGACTGGTACCTCCATTTGTAGCATCTGTCGCAGTATGTAGTATGTTGTTTTCTGCTTCTGTCTGCTTGGAAGTGCTCACTCTCTCATGTGTTTCCTTTCTTACTTTCATGGCTTTCTCAATTTCTTCCTTTACCTCACACCCTCTGCTTCTCGGTATGAGGATCAGGATACACAGTTTGTTTTGCTTGGTTTTGGGTGATGAAAAATACCTTTTCTTCTTTGATGTTAAGGAGATTGACGTTGGGCTTCAGATAGTTAGCATTTTCGTGATCTCTAGGACAACACCATCGACACAACATTTGTGGTGTGTTGCCCTTTTGGCAGTGTTTGACAAAGTGGCCCCAGCGGTTGTACGCCCGACATTGGATCATTGATCGTTGCTTCGAACCGTACGGTATTTGACTTTTGTTATCGTTATCTCCTCTCCCTCCACGATAGATGATGCATTATTTGGCTATTGGTTAGGATTGATTGCTCTGGAGGTAGGTTGTTACTCCTATGTGAAGAGCACCTATTGGCTCCTCATCTTCATATTGTATGGGCATTCCTTAGTGGAATGACCCATCACTTGGCAGATGTCGCAAAATGATTTATTTGGGCATGATCCGTTTGTGTGCTTGCCCTCCTTGTACTCCATGCAACCACATCTCTCCTTTATCACGTGTCCCGTGCTCCCCTTCATCGTTTTAAATTCCCTCATCATTCGTTTCATATCTTTCTGGAGAGCTTGCACCTTCTTTTTGGATTTGTTGCCACTGTTGCTCTCTCCAGATGATTCATCGCTTCTGGATGAGGACTTGCTTCTTTTCTTCTTCTTTGATGTCTTATCTTCACTTCTTACCTTCAAAACTCCAATCTCCGGATCAAATTCCTCTTGGGATTACAAAAAAAAAGATGATGGATGATGGTGAAGAGTCAAGACCACCAAGAGGCCGATATGTATATGAGATAACTCTCCAAAATTTGCAAGTCAGCCCATACATAAATTTGGAATGAGTGGCCCAAAGATGGTACCACAATTTAAATTAAGCATTGGGTGCACAGATGGTTCAAGATTAGCCTAGAAATAAATGATAAACAACAATCAAGAAAACAAAACAAATACAACATACACAAGCAATTATCTTGGGAAAACTATTCTATTTGAAGAGAAATACCCAGCCATACAACAAATACCACTTTATTGATAATACAAATGTTCAAGTGTAGAATGCTTTTCGCTTGATGCGATTTATATAACAAATAGAGAGACTCTTCACATTACAACTGAAGGTCTCTTCAATTTCCCAAAACATGACCCTTCATATTGCATGACATATGACACATGTCTTTATATTTAATATTATCTTAATTATTATCACCAATGTCTTCTTTTGCTGAAGATGACCATAATGGTTATAATGATCATAGCAGAGATAAAGATCTCTATCGCAGCTATAATCTTCAACACTCCTTTTTAGCAAGAGAGAGATCTTTAGCATAGCAGTCACACATAGCTGTAACAAAAAATGTCAATTCTATAGATTCTCATAAAAAGCATGTTATCTCAGCATAACATAACTCTCTCAAAGTGATACTGTCATGGAATCTCTCAATGTGACATCCAATTCACATCACAGAATCTCTCAACATCATGGCATCATGGACTCTCTCTACATGATATTCAGTATGATAACCCTCATAAGTGAAAGAGTTTTCATACCTGTCCTTACAACTTTATTAATATAATAAGAACTCATAATCAACAAGAAGGAAAATCACTGTTGAGACTCCTTTCCATCAAGAACCCCAAATTATACAATACAATTAGCTAATTAACATGTATAAGAATGGTGGGCATTTCATAAAGTCTCCTTCTCAACAAGAAAAAATTTAATCATAATGAGAAGACAATAGATGAATCATCCCTCTCAAGCTAACACTTCTCCCTCTAAATATGTATCATTAAAGCAACATCCTCATCCCATTACTTGTTGTTGTGCCCTACAACCAAGAGAGATAAAATGCTCATTATAAAATATATAGTGATCAATGTTGAAATCTTACACTATTGCTAGTGCTATAACAAGAATTCATGATTTATAGAAATACTTATCTCTTTAGAATTCTTTCAATTTTCTTCATTGCCATAAATAATATCTTCTTGTTTATGTCAGAAATATGCACAAAAAATTTCAGAGCATAACAACCTTGCCAACAATATGGAAAATGAAGCTGAAAATATATGTATAATATGCCTTTAATACACAGTCTCTATTTGATGGTTAGACATATAGGCTCTACCCGATGATAATGTCAGCAAGAATAATTCTATATAAAAAGTAATTTTGAACTTTCAAGCAACTCATAACACATGCAGGATCAAAATGAAAGGAGATGCTTAGCTTGCTAACCTCTCTAGGATTTATCAACTCCATTAGATATGACAAAGGACCAAAGACTTCTCTACATGCTTCAGGATAAACAGTCACAGACCATAAATGTCGACAGATGCTCCGTCGGAGAGACTTTGAGGTAAAGCAAAAGTTTGTTGCTTGCCAAATTCCCACTTGAGAATAAATTGCATTTGCTCTGCTTCAATTTTTCCTCTTCCCTCAAATTTTAAATTTCCCTTAGAGATGCTTTTTTTGAGGGTGTGCCTGCAATTGGCTAAAACACAAGCTGTTTTTGCAATATCCAACAATGTTTATTCTATCTCTTGCTAACTTCTAAAAAGCCCACAAGGCATCTCTCTCAAATTCAAACATCAACATGCAATCCTCAATCAACCAATCTTCTGTCCAAGCGATGAGAATGAATCAAGGCTTTGCGGTCACAAAAAATGTATCATTTGGAGTTACAAAGAGGTGGCAATAGGAATCCTCCAGCGATGCCTTGCAACTCATGGTAATAACAAGGTAGTTCTGTTACAACTCCTAGCACTATCTTTACTGTCATGAAAACTGATGGGATGATAAATTTAGACCCGAAGTTGTTGTAAAATAATGAGTTGTCAAACAATACTTATAACCACTCGACATAAGCTTCATACTAAGAACCAGACGAAAGCCATGACATTGTAGATTGAGCGGTTACAAATAGATGTGAGAAATGTTTAAAATCAACATTCTCCCAACAATTGTAACAAACCATACACGATTAGACCATCATAACAAACCATGAGCTACGTGATGCCATCAGATGAGAAGCTTATTGAGAAAGTGACTTAGTAGCTTTTATCTGGTCAAACATCACCTACAACGACACTTGATAGGTGACTATCATTTTACTTCAGACATTCAATCACTGTACTCACTGGAAATTCAAATGCCCAGAAACTCCCGCACAAACAAAAACCTTTCCTACTCTCAATTTCCTTTTGAAGTCCGACTGATCAAAATTTGTAGAGTCAGACGGATTCGTCATGTTCTCATGTTGGAACACCCGACTCATCTTTTGGTGTTCTCTGCTCCATCCAGATGCTCCATAATTGTTAAACAAAACGCTCACCATCATTTCATAGGCTACAAGAGAGAGCCTCTAATTGAACAATGATTTGATAAAAATGGATGAAGGGATCAAAAGAGGGAGTTTGTGATACGATTAGATGGGGAAAGTTGGCATTTTATTCCTATTATGTGATTTTGATGTCAAATGTGTAGGGACTCAAGATGGTCATCAGTGCACGGCCTGATCCAACCTCTGTACCAACCGAGCTGAATAGCCAATCAAGTACCCCTCATGGAACACATAATCTACATCCTCAAAGACTCTCTCTCCACCAAAGATGAAAGAGAAGGCATAAATTTCTTAGAGCTCATCCTGAAGGTTTCTACAGCCATCATCGATGAGGCAGCCTTCAGCGAGGGGTTCAATCTCACAGAAACCACTTCACAATCCACATCTACGCATCTAGTCCTAGAAGAAGTCTCAAAATTTGTGAAGCAACACGTGTATTC
This sequence comes from Cupressus sempervirens, assembly GCA_028749045.1. Taxonomy (NCBI): domain Eukaryota; kingdom Viridiplantae; phylum Streptophyta; class Pinopsida; order Cupressales; family Cupressaceae; genus Cupressus; species Cupressus sempervirens. The sequence goes on along the minus strand of CM053783.1, from coordinate 286,420,304 downwards.
CACCACTTCTTTGAAAATGGATCTCACTAGCACCTTCAGCATAATAATGGGGATCCTGTTCCCAATTGTTTAGGAGCCCTTTCGACAAATCCTTAGTTGCATCCCAGGAACAGGGGTTTCGAAAGCCCATCAGAATAACCACAAGCTTACAAATAGATTAAATGCCATTGAGGCCAAGAGAAGTATAGATTTAGGATTGGAATATAGGACGGATTTTCTTTCCTCAGTGCTCAATGCGAGGAAAATGAGTGATGATAATAAAATAAACAAAGAGCCTCATATCTCACAGCTTCTCAGAACAACGACACTCTTATACTGCTGTAATAACTTGGCACTGATACCATGTTCAAGATCAGCCTAGAAATAAATGATGGACAACAATAAAAAAAACAAAGCTCATACAACATGCACAAGAAGTTATCCTGGAAACCCTTCTATTTGAAGGTAAAGACCCAACCACACAACAAAAATACCACTTTATTGATAGTAAAGTATTCAAGTGTACAATGCTTTTCGCTTGATGCGATATATAAAAAAAATAGAGACTCTTCACATTACCACTGAAGGTCTCTTCGATTTCCCATAACATGACTCTTCATATTCCAAATGCACGCTTCTATGCATGACATATGTCACATGTCCAAATATTTAATATTATCTTAATATTATCAGCAATGTATTCTTTAGCTAAAGTGGACCATAGCGGTTATAATGATCATATCAGAGATAAAGATCTCTATCGCAGCTACAATTTTCAACAGATTTCTGTGCTGATCTAGGTGCCATTCATTTATACTGCCAATTGCTGCACTGTTGAGCAGAGTAAGGTATGTGTGCTGTGACTACAGTGGTACTATTGAGTATATTCTAAATGTGAGTAGTCAAATGTGCAGAGGAATGGTATCAATTGACCCTAAACCAATTTGGTCTCTACTAAGAGACTTTACCAAATTGCAAATGCACACAATATAAGACTAGGGAGAATATCTCACCTTCAAAACTGCAATCTCCCGATCAAATTTCTCTTGGATTACAAACTAAAAATAAGATGATGGATGATGGTGAAGAGTCAAGACAACCAAGAGGCCGATATGTATATGAGATCACTCTCCAAAATTTGCAAGTCAGCCCATACATAATTTTGAATGAGTGGCCCAAAGATGGTACCACAATTTAAATCAAGTATTGGGCCCAAAGGTAACATGCATATAGAATTCGCTGTTCGATCCCCTTTCAATGAAAAATGAAAGGCCCATGGGTACTATAAGGGCTACAACAGAGGAATAGCTAATGAGGCCTATTAGGAGAGGGGGACATGACAAAATGGATCCACTGCTATAATTAAGAGCCATTGTTTGTAAAATGGTGTAAACACATTAAAATTGAAAAAAAGAATGTAGCAGAAAGCTTGAGTCATATGACAAGGGTGTAAGTTTGTCAAAAAGGTGAAAGGAAAAATCCATGATTTACTTAAATCCTTCAGTTCAGAACTTATTGTGATATGTAACTAGCATGATATAAAGTGATTCATAATTTTTTGAAGGGCTTGTTCTCTACGGTTGAATCTATATTCATAAGAGTACCTACTAATGCTTAGAAAGACAAGAAAACACTTTTCTAAGACATGATATAAGATGGCAAAATAGCACAATTAAGTATTAAATAAGCAGAATTTCTGTCCAGAAATTTATATCCGGCGGCACAAGTTGCAGACAGATTCTTATTATTATACCAAACTTCCAGTTTTAGAAAATAGAAAATTATTACAATCTGGCAAAAAAACTGATGTATTTAATTTTCAAAGATATCCCGTTCCACTTTGTTTGTACTGGTATGGATAATTGTTGACACTTTATTATCTGCTGTAATAACAGTAATCAATGACAATTTATTTTGCAGTTTCCTTGTATCTATGCCATCTTAACTTTTGCTTGTTTTACCTTTTCTAACCGATTCTATCTCAGCTTTACAATCTAATCTATAATTATATATTTTGTTATTGTAACATTCTGTATCATTTGAAACGAGCTTTACTGTCAATTGAACACAGGCACGATCATTGGTTAAATCATTGCTTATATGTGGAGCAGTAACTGGCTTTACATTGGGGTGCATGGGCACAGCTGTTTCCTTGTTTTTCCCTCGCATTTTCACAAGCGATGCTGCAGTCATTAGTCAGGTGAACTGTTTAAAAAATTGATCATTTATATAATAGTTGAGTGAATGTTATATGTCTACCAACTTCTTCAATGATTTCTAAGTTTGTCCCCTCTCGGCATGTTACAAGTGAAAGTCAAGTTGAAAATGTTTGAAGGTGGCAAATGTTTGCTGGATCAGAAATTTAAGATAGATATTGCAACAAACATTTAAACTCCTATTAGTACAGTATGCAAACTGAAGGAGCAGCACTGTTGAGACTTAAACTTTAAGTCAGTGGGCTGGGCTATATGGCCGCTACCACAAGTAAGTTCATAAATATATTCAGCTCATAGACCATTGAGCAGGATGGTCAGAACTTTCTCATAATTAAGTTCAAGAGCCCATTTCAATATCATTCTTTTAGAGTTTGTGCTTATCTTTTAATAAGCTAGCTGATACTTAGACATGACTTTTTCTATGATTCTATGTCAATAGATTAAATTATATTGATGGTCTAATGCAGTGCTACTAAATGAGCCTGCATAAATATGTGTTCAGTTGGCTATCTAGTTTTTGCAATTGTTTACTTTGCAATTTTAAGATGATAAATCTCTATACTCCATTTATCTTGAATCAAAAGAGTAGAAAGAAACTTTGTATTTTTTTTCTGTGGACAGAATCCTCCTTTATCAACTCACCGTTTTCAGCAATAACCATAGAAGACAGTTCCTAGAAGTGCTCATCAATCATGCATTCTTGAGTATTACAGCGATCCACTGTTGCCTTGATCTCAGCTACCAGCCCCTGCATAACTTGTTCTTTGTTGACCATTAAATGCAAATAATCATAATACATCTCTGCTGAAGAGATGATCTCACATTTGCATAGAATATACAAATCATCTTTTGTCATGCTCCTCCAAACATCTAGATCACCATCAAGAATCTTGAGCTGTTGGTTAAATGACGTAAGGAGCTCATTCAACTTGGCTATCATCTCCCTGTCATGCTCTAATATGTTGTAATCACGTTGAATTACTTGCACACCTTGTGACTTTATGTGGCTGCACCAATCATCTATGCCTCAACCTTCCAACTTCATCTGCGAATGGATACTTAGGAAAATATGTAGAAATTAGATCAACTCTCTGAGAAGAGTTGCTCATCTTTTGAATGGCTTCAAGAAGACGTGCACTCTCTTCTTTCAACTTGTTCTTCTTTTCTCACAACATATTATTGCTTTGCATGAGAAAAGAAATTGCATCTTGTGCATCCTGTTGACAACCTAACTATGTTGGCTTGCCAAGTTCAACCCTAGTGACCTTTTAATCGGTGGATGGCATCTCCTCAATAACTTTATCAATTAGTGGCTCCGCTACCTAAACATGTTTGACCTCATTGTCACCAACCACAACCCTAGAAACTGTCTTTGCCTTTTTGTTCTTTGGGGCCTTAGGTCTATTGACTTATTTGAAATCTAAGTTCTCTTGTGGAATTTCTTCCGTTTCCTCTTCTTAGTTATAGAGCTTAACCATGGGGGTTAAGGATAAAGAAGACAAATAATCTGCTAATGTGATTGCCAAATGTGATAAATGTTTCTATTTGAATTGCCACCTGCATTGAACAGTTGTGTGTAACTTCAACCATGAATTTACTCAAACTGAGTAAGTAGCATCCAGCAATGTCAAGGGTGGAATAGATATGGAGGAGAAAGTAGAATATGTATCAAACACATTCTCAAGTCTGCCATATTGGTCCTTCCACATAAATGTAGGAGTAACCGAGAATACATGCAAAGTAGGTGTAATCTCAAAAGAAGCCACAAGGGAATATCCACTGAGGAAAAAGAATCCAGATCTACATCTAGCGTAGAGTTAGGAAACTCATTTGATGCTAGTATGGAATCTGCGAGTGCTGTAATGGCTGGTGTACCAATGAAACGAGGGATCTTGGGAACATGTCCACAAAGGAATATCCACCATGGAAAAAGAATCGACATCTATATCTAGTGGAGAGCTAGGAGACTCATTTGATGCTACTACAGAATCTGTGAGTGCTGTAATGGATGATGTACCTATGAAATGAGAGATCTTGGGAATAGGTTCCCCAAAAATAGTCTCTTCATGCATCTCATCATCACTTGACCCTATGTGAATCCTTTTGGGCTCTGCAACCTTGACCTCAAAAATCTTGCTTGTGGCCTTATCCCCTTTGATAGTGAGTTGATGGAACTAGAGGTTGATGTTGAAGTAGAAATGCCATTTTTACCCTTGCCTCTAATCTTGGATCTCAACCCAACTGGATCAGCTGGATCAAAGTCTTTACTTGGTTTTATTTTGATGCACTTGAGGCCTCTCATTTTCAACCAAATATTCATATTTGCAAGGATAGACTGAGATTGGTTCTAGATGGACATATTTTCCTTTAATGACCATTAAGGTGGTAAGATAGGTAAGCTCTCCACGTGATGCTTCACATAATCTGGATCAAGAATATCACCATCATCTTCAATCCAATTAGGGATCTTTGTAAGGTTGAAGTCAATTATATGCTTGATGGTTAATTTGCAGTAGTCCAACTTTTGAATGTCCACCTTTGTATGCAATCAATCCAGACGTCCTTGAGGCAATGCACGTGTGCAAACTGCCTTCTCATCTTATCGTTTAGGCCCCTCCAATCAAAGCTTGTCCTTGCTTTGAACCTGTTTAATGTAATCCGTTGGAGTTCAAACTCCATGTTCTTTTCCTCCAAAATTGTATCCAATAAGTACCCACTAATCCTAAGTGAATTCCATGAAGTAATCCCTATTCCTAGCCTGTGTAATGTAGACTAGTACGTTTTCACTGCCATGAGTTGCCTTGCCAACTGCATTAGTATGATTTTATGAGTAGGATACTGTAACAAGATAAATTACTCACCTTGGAAGTACCCCAGTCTTAGGTATGTCCTTGCTTTGAACCTATTTAATGTAATCCGTTGGAGTTCAAACTCCATGTTCTTTTCCTCCAAAATTGTATCCAACAAGTACCCGCTAATCTTGAGTGGATTCCATGAAGTAATTCCCATTCTTGACCTGTGTAATGTAGACTAGTATGTTTTCACCGCCATGAGTTGCCTTGCCAACTCCATTAGTATGATTTTATGAGTAGGATACTGCAGCAAGATATATTACTTACCTTGGAAATATCCCACTCTCAGGTATGTGAAGTTGGGAATTGTAAGAAAAGACAACCATACTCATTTACCTTGTTCATTTCTCATCAAAAACATGCTTCTTCGTAAGCTCTTTATCAAACAAGCACACATAATGCTCAAAGAAAGCATCATGTACCCTCCTATAATGCATCCGATTGGATCTCAAATGCAACTGAACATAATACTCCCCATATAGGTACAAGTGACCTATCTCCCTTGGTTGAGAGACCAGAAAATGACCCAAGGGCAGCAGCACTATAAGCCAATTACGAGTTCATAAAGAACGTACTAGTGGAGGAAAGTTGAGGCAATAGATCTCACAAGATGTCACTAATCATTTCTCCCCAAAATATATTCTTTTAATTAGACCTGATTATCATAGAGATGTACTTTTACATCCAAGGCTAGAAGGTGTTTGATTCCTAGTGTTTTGCAATCTCGCTTAGCAAAGTAATGAGATCATTGATCTCCTCCTTAAACTCAGAGCATGACACACCTCCCTTTGGCCATCTAGATAAATTAGGCCATTTGTTGACAAGCCAATGGTTATTGTCATACTTGATGCAATACTTTTATCTTCTTCCCATATTTCCAAGGCCTCTTCCTTTGAGATATCCATTACGATGGTAATAGGTGAAACTCTAGAAATCTTGTCTATGGTATTAGGATCAAGACTCATGCTCATGTTTTCATCTGGATCCTTGATAGTTTTGGAACCATAATCAAAGTTCCTAGCACATGCTAATACAAATTCCAATTCCAGGGCAGCAAGAGAAAAAGTTGAAACCATGTGAATGTAACTCTGTTTGATATACACCATGGTATCAGTTATAGGAGTTTGAGGCCTTCTCAAGAAATTGTCCATACTCAAATGAGAAAGCTTTGCATCACGAAATTCTTCACAACATTAGGTAACATGTGAAGGAGGATTGGACTTATGAAATCTAACTTCTCTTGACATGCAAAGCTTGTGAACAACTGTTACATGAAATTCCCAAAGAGTGAGTATATCTTCATGAGATGGATCCATTAAAAGCTATTTAATGCACAAATGGGTAGATCTGGAAGCATGCAAGTGTGGAAAGCAATTGGAAAGCTTTGGGGCAATTTATTTTGTATGAAATCAGCACCTTAAATGGAGAAAAAAACCATTTATTTTGTATGAAATCAGCTCTTTAAATGGAGAGAAAAACCAAAAATGGGTTTTTCTAGGAGCAATGCATATGTAGATAACAAGCTTTAGGTAGAAAAACGGAGCAAGAATGGATATCTGTACATGTGGTAAGGTGTTTTGCTCATAAATGAGGTTTTTATATCCCATCACAAGTCATTCAACAAGCACTTAAAAATTTCAAACTAGGCTTTTAAGTTCATTTGCAGCCGTGGTAAAAGCATGGAATGAGTGTGTAATGTGCTTGAAAAGTAGGCTTTTATCTTGCGTTTGTATGTGAGACAAATAGCTTGCTTTTTTGGAAGTGATTCAATGTTTAGAATGATTTTTAAATCCTGACTGCTTATACAAAAATGAAGAGCATCTTAATATACAATTTGGGGAATTTTAGACATAAGTAGAAGGATCGTTAACAAAACTAAAAAGCATGCAAATCTGAAAAAGAAATGAAAGACTTGCATTTATATATAGGAACAAAAATATACACAAGAAAAGAGGCCCTAAAATTGCACAAGAATACTTACCTTTCTAGGGAAAACAATAGAAAAGTTCTTCCCCAAATCCTTGAGAAAATCTGAAAGCAAATCCGAATGATTTTTTTAGATTTAGAGAAAGATCTCCAAAATGATGTTATATAGACAAAGATTTTGACTCAGTCTTGTTGAGAAATGAATGCATATTCAAGTCAAGATAGAATGCTTGACAAATGTTTATGATGGAGAACAAAAATGCATTATTCTAGCAACAAGATTTAAAGATCTAAACCTGAAAATGTTTGAGCTTGATGCCAGATGCACTAGCAAGAAAAAATAACACCCAAGTAGATAAAAATAGGGTTTTGGATGAAGAACACAAGCTGAAAAAGCCATTTTTCTGCCCTAGACGGGCTTCCATTGCCTAGATGCAAATTCAAATGCTTGCATTCATTACTTTGAATCCTGTTTTTTGCACAAAATGTGCCCTAAACGGTATTTCAAATCCAAAATGTTGGTGTAGAAACTCTCCTAAAGCTGTTTTTACTCAAACAATGTTGTTAAATGGGCTCTTTGGGACAAAGTGTATGTGTAAAAATGAATGCAAATGAAGCCAACATCGTTGTCCAGATTTGGGAAGGAAAGACACTGCATATAAAACTCTTAAACGGGCTTTAACAAGTCATATCCATATGTTTCAATTTATTCAAAACACTAAAAAATTGTCGTGTGCTAAAACATAGCATATAAAGACTAAAACGAGCATTTGTGTTACATCCCAATTTTCGACCCAATTTAAAATGTTCATATAGCTAGTGAGGTTCACATGAAGTCAGTTGACAGTTAAATTTGTTATAATCCTGAGAAATGGTAAGTTGGTTAGTCGTTATAATTTCATATGAAGATAACATGCTAGATTATTATTTATTATGAATTCATGCAATTGAAAAGGTGGATTAACCATTATGATTATTTATGATTAATAACTTGTTGTGGTAATGTGATTTAACTGCGGAGAATTTCCTTGTAGGGAGCACATTAAAGGGGTGGAAGCATTGTCAGAAAAGAATTTGGCATAGGAGCATCAACATCACTAGGCCACTGGGTATGAATCGTGAATCACCATGGTCGAGGACCTTGCGACTGCATAACAGGAGACACGCATTAGACACACATGAGCTATTAAGTAAACATTTAAAATATTAATCATTTCAACTTAATTAATATGTACCTCAAAAGGTTTTTGATTGATCTTTCCTCCACATCATTATAATATATACCTATGTACATACACATAGATATAGGAATAAAGTGACACTATAATATTATTTTTATAAATAATATGATGCCACCTCATAAGTATATCTACGTGCAAGTAAATATAAATTATAATTATCCTCATTTTAAAAACTTCAAATCTTTTTCCATATTTGTTCATCTCTTCTTGCTAAAACTGAAATGAACATTTGGCATATTTTATTGGCAATCAAGAGCAAAGTCTCTTCTTGATAGGTTATGCCTTCTTGGAAGCCAAAGAGACTTCCGAATACCTCTTATATTATGGATCCAAGTGAGTCGGAAGACAATATAACTCATCACCCGACTTCTTTTTATTGCTCTCGATTTCTTCTCCATGCCATCCGACTTCCTCTTTTTGGCACCCGTCTTCTTCCTATATTTCGGATACCTCTACAGATATAGTACGATATCTCTGAAATTTATCATTGTTATCCATTGTATATTTCTTCCATGAATTACCATTAATGATTTATTGAAGACGTGATTGTTAGTCATATTGGAGTTTGCATTTCTTCCGTGAAGGGTGGGGCTGATTAATAGCGTCCAACAAGACACCATTCTATTTCCAGATTTAACTAGGTTATGTGGTATTTTTATTCCAAGCTTTACAATATATTTTATTATTAGATATCGCTGCATTCCAATTTACTATAGCAGTAAGACACTGTCTTGTATCATGATGCAAATCATTTGCTTAAACATCGTCAAATAGACCATTTCTAAGATAGAGCTGTTTATGATAAATAAAAGCCAAGTATCTATGACATGCTATCATATTTTATTCAAGCCACTGAAAGTCAGAATCAAATGATATTTTTCTGCAAGTCTTTAAGAACACATTCTTCAAATCACAGATTGTGATAAGCTAGAAACATATAATATTCAATTGAGGATCAACGGAAAGAGCTAGTTGCTCTGAGGCTCAAACACCTGGGACTCACTTGGCTGTATAGCTAAGGAAAAGGGTGAAGAGATGAGAGAAAGGAATTTGCAATAACATGAAACAAAATTAGATGTGACATAACAATATTTATCATTTTAAAAAGAAATCATTTAATAGCTCATGCATAATCATGTTTATTGTTTTCTTCTGTTGTCAAGTCGAGTGGTCTAATTAGATACCAGGATGATCAGTGGTTGACAAGGTGTTCCATGTCTATTTCGGGTAGGGAGGCCTTTCTAGCTAAAAAAAGTGTGGGGATAAGTTTAAGGTTCGTGGTTGGTGGTTAAGCCCTGACAATGTTTCCCTTCTCCCTGAGATGTCAGGACGTGCATCAGATAAAGATAAGTTGAGCATTCAAACATTTAATGGTAACATGTATTTTTGCTTTTATGATATTTACACAAATAGAAGATATGATGGATTAATTTATATCGTTGAATTTGGTTATTTCCTTGATGAAAGCAACCTTTCTCATCAATGTAATTGGCAACCATTTAGATCGGTTGACCTTCCAACTGAATATGGAATATATCTATAGGATTGTTATTTCAGTCTTTAATTTATAAGAATAATGATTATGAGCATATCTTCTAATCTTATGTTATTGCGACAGTTAGCAATAGGAAGAAAATGAATGAAACAGAGGTATCTGATGCCCCAAATGATACAGTGGTATCCGATGCCCTTAATGATCCAATGGTAATTGATGCCCTAAATGATCCATTGATATTAGATGCCTTGATACAGTGGTATGTGATGCCTTAAATGATCCAATGGAAATCGATGCCCTAATTGATATAGTGGTATTTGATGGTAATCGTCATTTGATTTTGATATAGTGGTATTGGATGGTAATCGTCATTTGATCCTAAGTGGTATTTGTGGACTAACCTGGGTGTTTGTAGAAGCATTCCTAGATTGATTTCGGTTTCGAATTCCATGGTATGTAGATTTTTAATTTCCATAGTAAATTCATTGATGGTGTTTCTCAATTGTTAGTTATGACATTTCCGTTTAATTGATTGTAGCTATTAATCTCATTCATATGAACATAACTGATATAACTGTCTTCCTATGAAAATGCAGTAATATTTGTATTTCTTTGATATGTTAATTGTTAGTTAAGATCCGAGAAAGTGGTTACAATTTGAATGTGTATTATGACTACAAACGTATGCATTCTTGGTAAAAACCACCGTAATAGAGTCTTCAAGGAAAAATGCTCCTCATAACATGGTTTGTATGAGCCTTTGCATGTCTTTGATAATTAAAAAGACATGTAAATGCTATCAAAATTGCCACTTCTAGCTTTTGAAATCATAATGGGATTTTAAGATGAGAATACATATGTTTCAATAACTTCATTACACATGCAATCCTAGTAAAAAATGCCACCTTTTGAATCTAGGAATGCAAAACGCAAGTCTAAGCACTCTATAACAAAATTTAATATGTCTTTACATATATGAGGAGTCATAATGTTCTTTCAGACTCAATACGCATGCATATCAAAGTATTTAAATATATGCAATCATGTTTAAAAAGGCCACCCAAAGTGATGATGGGTTGTGTTGACCCTTTTACATGTGTTCACAACTCTGATTTGAATACATGTATTTGCATATTAAAATCCCCACTTTATGATTTTTGGGTTAAAAGTATCAATAGTCGAGTTTCAGAAATAACTTGCATATATGATGATATGCAAAACTAAGTAAAAGCTTCACTTTATTGCACAAAAAGTTTCTCATGATTTAAATTTACATGTAATTATAGATTTAATGTAAAGATATATAATCAGACTTAAAAATTCCACCTATACATTAGAAATTCATAAAAACTATATTTAAATCTCATTGAAATGATGTGAAATTTTAAAATGGAGCTCTAAATCCGTCTTACATGTAAATAACATTTTATAATTCCATGCAATTATCAATAAAAGGTCCACTAATAAGAGATTTTCTTTAAATCAGACTGGAAAGCCCTGCTTGCAGAATGCTTAATTCCTTAATAACTTTGGCTAGAAAACTCTGTTTGAGGCCTAAGATAGCTTGAAACGAGCGGAATTGAAAATGCTACAATCTTAGGACAAAATCAAAACTAAAAATAAAACAAAAAACTAAGATAAATGAACAAAATACTTGAAGGTTACCAAAAATCAAGTGCTTGCAGTTAGAGAAGAAACCTCATTCTGATAGGCAATAAGGTGATTAACTTGATAGAAACCTTCCAAAAAGGATGCACAAGAAGTTTAAAACATAGGACAATTCAAAGACGACAAATTACCTTTATGACACACTATCTAGAGCACCAAAAACCCGTCGAATACATCTACAAGTCCATGAGAAAATTGTGTAGAGTTGCCCCAAATTTGTGATGTCGAAATTGGGGACAACACATTCTTGCAATTGCAGAGTCTCCTACTATTGGCTACACAAATAACTAAACACAATTTTGAATTCAGTCGACACTAAACATTCCTGTGGTGGATAGGAATGAGAAGTGAGCCAAAATGTGCCTTATCTAGGACCAAGAATGTTATCATACATGTTACATGTCATCTTGTATTCACCGAGACAATTAATTGAAGTGTAAACACCTTGAGGTTGGTCAAACCTATAGTAGGAACACCATCAAACATTAATAGTGTGTCTCTGAAATTCAAACTCTCTTGCCAATTGAAATAAATCAAGCTAAAGACATTAAAACTTTAGTCACACAAGCACACCATCAGAAACCATAATGTAGAGCAATGCAAAGCATGCATTTCACATTGAAAATACAGTTAGTGTTGAGATAATGGGTGTTGCACACATTGTATAATATTGTTATATTGTATTGTTTTATTTTATTATGTAATGTTGCACCAAGGAGTACGTAGATGGATGTGCAACATGTAGAGATTCCCATGTGATATACTTGATGAGTCGTATTGTAACACAGTGATAATATTTGATGTAATTATTTAATATTGGGGAAAAGAAATTAAATTTCTAATATTAAATGTGGGTTAATAGGGATTTGGTAGCACATGGTTTATGTAATACCAATTGGTGGTTTTGTGAGATCTGCTTGTATATAAGAAATCACAATGGTAGTTTTAGAGATAAGACAAAAGGGATAAAGGAAAAAGGCAAGAGTCGAATGGGACAAGACTTGACAAGTTAGTCAAAGGAGCATTTGTGAAGGTTGGAAGCATGGCACGAGATCTGTGGATTCATGTTTGTTCACATGTATTGCTTAGTTGTGGCTATGGCTTTGAAGGCTTCCATGGCTGTATTGCAACATTGATTGTTTTGAATAATACATCGCGATGGATGCTTTTGGAAACTGGGTTTTTTTCCTTCAATGAGAGTTTCTCAGGGTATATCTTGTGTCACAATTTTTATGGGTATGTTTTCTATTCTCTTGTTTGTGGATTTCAGTTATATATTTATTTTTGATCTATTATGAGTTATGTGGAGACAGTAATATATTTTTGATGCAAGTTTCTTTATAAGTGGTATTAGAGCTATGGTTTTATTGTTATTGTAACCCTAGATTGAATCTACGAGAATGCATGAAAGGATAAAAGAAAGGGCAAGATATGTGAGTTCTATAGGTTTTTTATTGTAGATATGAGGGTTTTGGGTTTTCCGTTATGATGAGATATTGGCATATTTTGGGCATGTGAAATTGTTGGTCAAAAAAGTTTTTTGGATGTTTAATTTAAATGAGGGTTTTAGGGTGGGACCTTGCAGAAATGACCTCCTAGGCAAAAACAAACCTGACCATTGGATCCGGGTCAACGTTTCCATAAATGTTGATATACAATATGCCCTAGTTTGGCCATGTTTATATAAAATGTAAAAGGTTTTTTAGTTTCAACCGTGATGACCGTCAAATTTAATTCTGTCCGAATTTTTGTCACAAAAAAAATCGTAGTGAAAATGGTACAAAGAATGTCTTGGTAAAACGGCCATAACATTCTCTCAGGATATCAAATTTTGGACTTCTTATAGTGGTTGGAAAGATAATTCAGAGTACTGCAACTTGGTATATGTTTGATTTTGTGATTTTGACGTTTTGTAAGGTTTTAAGAGGATGAAAGTTAGATGTTTATTTTGAGCACAGTTTTGGGTATAACTTGGGCATACAGAGTTGGATTTTGGACTTTGAACAGTCAATGGAAAGCTCTTGGAGAGCTCTATACATTGGTTTAGATTTGGTGCAGGTTCAACATGATATATTTGGTGATATATTGATAGGGACAGTTTATGATATATTGATTATGGTAACATTGTGAGTTTATGACATTGTATATTTTGGAGATTTGGATTTGATGTCATTGTATGCTCAGTTCATATTTCAGATTGGTCTCATGATGATATGATTATTAGTGTTTGGTTTGGATATGTATGATGACTTGTTAGGTCTATAAGTCGTGCAGTGTTGTAAGCAGTCTATACTTACAGTTGCATTTATGACTTGGATATGACTTGTCTTTGCCCATTGATCTTTCATTATTGATGCACATTGAAATTGGTGGCTTGGATTTGGGTTGTCTATGCCCTTAGCCACATGATTTGCTAATTTGTCTTCACGTAGAAGGGATGAGATGTTACCAAGTGCAATCATGGTGGAGAATTGTGGTTGACTATTTTATGTTGACAGGTTGGACACATTGAGAGTTGCTCGGTTCATGGATGTGATCATGATGCCGTGGATTTTGGCATGACATGATTGGATATACAGGTACATCTTTGATGGTCATTTGTTTGGATTCTTAATTTGGTTACGGTGGTAGTATATCTTCTTAGTTGAGGATCATGGCTATTTGGTTTCTTTTGAGGGGCTCATGATGTATATTTTGAGTTCTTAAATGTTTTAATGCCTTGGTTGATTCTCATAGTTAGATGATGGTTTTTTGTCATGATGTCATCGATAGCTTGGATACACAGATTAGTGGGAGCTTGTGACAGTGATGAGTTGACAGTGCAAGATGAGTTCTTGGTTTGGTCTGAATCTTTTTGGTTTGGAGATCTTGGTTTCACTTGGTGCTAACACTTCAGTTGTGTGAGTGTAGATCTGGAGGATCTTCATATAGGAGATAGATGTTATGATGTCATGGGTGGCTCGGTACCACAGTTGAGTGAGACTTATTGACATTGATATATTTATTGAGTATTTGCAAATGTTGGAGGTTTGTCTTAGATCTTGTTGTTGTAGAAGTGTCTTTGACATTTGCATGGTGCACTTGTTATCTTCATGGTGTGTGGAGATGATTCTTTATGTTGTGTGGAGATGGTTGCATCTTGAGGACTCACGAGAGTCTTGGTATATGTGCAGTTTATGCTTTCATTTGACATGTTATCCTTGGTGTTAGGATGGTTTCATTATTATGTCATGGTATACTCTTGATACACATTTAGAGTTTTGATATCTCATAGTATGTTCATATGGAGCGTGTTATCTCTTTGGTTGAGATAGTTTAGATCATGTTGTCATGTTTATGTTCCTGAGGTCATGGTTGGAACTTTGACATTGATCTTGGTTTAGTTTCTTGGTATTGAGTACATTGATCGTTTGTTGGATACTTCATGATATTGCTATGTTGCATTTAAAGTTGGCATGAAATGATTAGTTACAGGTGCTCATAGATACTTAGAGATGGTGGTGATGCTTCTTTATCTTGTATTAGAGATGTATTTGTTGGGACAGTTGATAGTTTCAGCAGGAAGTCCGAGGGGCATTCACCTGATATGGACTTGAGAGGAGATTGTTCTTAAATGAGTCTTGGTGAGACTAGGATATCTTGATGAGCATTCTCATTCCGCACTCTTGGTCTACTCAATTGTTGACTACTTGAGAGGTATAGCCCATTGTTTTTGGGCAGATTCCTTGGTTTAGGAATGGTTTAATGAGTTTGATCTTCTTGTAAGAGGCTTACATCCATGATTAGTTATATGGTATGGTTTGGGTGTTGTTGTGGCTTCTTGGTTGGGGTCATATGGAAGAGATCATACTTGCATAGTTTAGATCTAGAAGTGTGTGTAGGACATGATACTGGTTATGATTTGTATGGTTTTCACTTTGGTCTTGGTTATTTAACTGGATGTTCAGTTTTCACTTACATTGGATTTGAGATTGGTTGGAGATTGTGATAACTGGATTGTGTTCATGTATGTCATGTGAGAGATGATATGGTTATTTCTTTATCTATTTCCTTTGTCGGTTGTGGAGAACTTGGGAGAGTGTTGGAGACTTTTTATGAGAGTTGTTCTTGCAAATTATTGGTTTATGTGTTGTAGATGTCCTTGATACTACATGGATTCACTTCTTTGAGATGTTGTGAGTGGATTAGTTACAGATTTGACATTATCTTTTGCAGTGAGAGCTTCTTGTTTTATATGTGGTAGGTATTTCTTTTGGGGCTTGTGATTGCAAGTTATAGATTGGATGATAATGTGAGATTCACTTGGTATACCTTTGGAGGTATGGATAGTTGGATGGGTTTGGAACTTGCTGTGGGTGCTATTTCAACTATGGATTTTGACAACTATGGATAAATGTGATTACCTTTGGATCAATTTTTTGTGCTTGGCATTTCAGTTGGTATAGGATTTTATGATTCTTATGTGACAGGTTGGATGGCTTTCTTTTTGGATGGCTTTTGTGTATGTCTAGTGGCAGTGGCATAATAGGAGATAACACCATTCATGTTTGAGAAGCCCAATACTTTGATTTTGTTGCAGGTACCAAGATGGAACACTTGGTGTACTTTGATCCATGATGGTGGATGTACTAGGAGGGATTGTTCCCTTGTTCATTTATGTAACTACGGATTGACCCTATGCATTGTATACAACAAGTGGGAGATTGTTGAGATAATGGGTGCTGCACGCATTGCATAATATTGTTATATTGTATTATTTTATTTTATTATGTAATGTTGCACCTAAGAGTACTTGTTGGGTGGATATTTTGCAACCGACAATTTTGGGTAAAAATCCAATCACAAAATAGGATGACCAGCCACAACATGTGAGACAGAGTCTCTCCTACCTTAAAGGGAAGGCTCCCCCTTCTCACCATTCCTTGGATCAACTCAAGGTAAGCAAGAAGTTGAGAGATTTTATAAAATGGGTGTTATCAATATCCTTTCTTCTTATCTTTCAAGAAAGAATCCACTTACTCATGGAGTGAGTAATGAGCAGGGTGAATCTCTAACTACATTTCTATCAAGAGCTAGAAACAGTGATACCAATAAACGTTCACTAACTCAAAGGATAGCTGAAAATGTACCTGTTTGGCTCCAAGTCTGGTTGTACTTCTATATGAAAAAGCTTTACAATTAGGGCACAAAGACTCTTAAAAGTAAGAACTTAATTATTTTGCAAATTAAGAAAGAAGTATAAGCTACAGACAAAGCTTCTAGCTATATATTTCCACAATTGCTCTTGGTCAAAGCTCCTGCTCCAATTGCTTCATAACTATTTTTATATTCAATTCACAAGATATAATTACCCAAAACACAAGATAACATGAATCAAAGATAACTTAGATGAATTATAGACAAAGATTATAACTCATATAAGTAACAATCTCATTTAATCAAAGTTAAGTCTCAAATGCTCCTTTGTATTCACTTTTCTCTTAAAATAGTGCTACACAAACAAAGTTTTGCTGACACAATTTCTTCAGAGCTCTCTTGCATAAAGATAAAGATGATTTTTACAATGAGTGAGACACTCCTTTATATAGGCACAGGAGTTGAGAAAAAGGTGGAGGAAAAAGTGGGAGCAACTCAACCAACTTTGACCTAGTCTAACTAAAAGAGAAAATATAGGGTTACATGCAACTCACACTACATCTTTTCAAGTACATGTAACTAGCATTATATGCAATTACATCTTCCCAAAGGCATGATTCTCAAATTTCTACAAATAGTCAAAAGCATGACATTACTCGATGCTCCTCAATCTATCAAACAATTATGAAGAAGCTTCCTAAATGTCCTGACTGAGAGCAGAAATGGGGTTGGGTCATTTTTCCCTTGATAATATACCACTAGCATCTTATGTACTTGTTTCGGCTTCACTCCGAAATCTGTTGGTTGAACTACCTCTTCTACCTTCACCGTTTCCTTATTTTTTATTGGGCCTTGACTCCTTTGAGTCTGTTGTTCCACTGGCGTTGATCTTTGAGCCACATAAACTGGTTGAGGCCTTGGCTGTCTGTTGAAATTACTAATGTCGTCACATGCAATCTCTTGTGTAGAGTTATCTATCTCCCCGTATAAAATCTCTTGAGATGAACTTGTCGTGTTCCCACCTAGAATATCTTGGATCACATGCGTTGAGTTAGGAGGAGGCCTCCCTTGAGTATGTGTTATTGCACTTTGAGTGTGAGACCCTTGTGATTTGTTATCCTTCAAACTGTTAAGCAATGTCTCTATAATTTCTGTTACCTTCAACAATTCAAACAAAGGGATACTGATTTTGATCGTCTTTGTCTCCTCTGTTACACTCTGTCCTAATAGTTCAACTCGTCATTATTCGCAGCATTGTTCCCTGTTCTTCCTTTATTTATTTCTTGTGTTGATTGGGCACTCTGTGACCCTTGAACATCCTGATTGTTTTGTTGTGTACTTTGTTGAGAACTCTGTTGTCCACTTCCATTGTTATGGTTGCCTTGTCTGTACTCGGGTGCATCCCTTGAAGAATTTGGTACATTACTTGCATTAGGATGTGGAGGAGCATTGAAATTGTTTAGAGGTATGGAGGATGTGAAAGGTCCATCATTCCTCTTAATTGTTTCTCTAATAAAACCTTGCATTGCTAGTCGGTTGTTGAAATGTTTGGTTCCGACCTGTCCCTTGAATTAGAATGTCGCCCAAAGGTGGGAAAGAAAACTCCGACCCATTGCTATATCCATCTTGATCTATTACCTCGCTAACTGGCCCGTTGGCTGACTTGGGAGGAAATCTCCATTGGTGTTCTTCATATGCTTCAAATTTTGGTGGGAATGAAATCTCCTCAAAAGTCAAGCATTGATCATATCCTAAGAATGGGACAATTTCATGCCCCGTGACCTTAATATCTTCCTGATTGATTGACTCATCTATTATGTTCTGAAATAGGTTAGATGCCCTGTTGAACTCAACACATCCTAACTCCGAATGTTGATCAGTCCCATGGAATCTGCAATATTTAGACAAGGTAGACTCAGCTAGAAATATTCTGTCCATAGGTATACTATTTGCTGAGGCTTGATTATCAAGTGGCGACAGGACATTTCCATCATTTGGGCCTGTGTTCTATGTCCTCTTTTGGTTAGATTGATTGTTATATCCTTGATCTTTTGACTGGTCATTACCTTGATGATTGTAATTTTGATTGTTCCTCTGATAACCACCACCTTGGTTGTTTCTCTGATAGTCTCTGTCCTAGATAGTTCCTTTGGTATCCACCTTCTTGATGATTCCTCTAATACCCTCCTTGATAACTTCCATCTTGATTTTGATAATTATTTCCTTGATTACCTCCTTGATTGTTCCTCTAGAAAGTTTGGAGTTGCTTGTTTTGATTTCTCAAATAAGTAACTTCTGTAGAAAGCTCCTTGACTTTCTCGATCAATTCCTTCATTTCATCCCTCCCTTCTTGCGTTCTCGTGGATGAACTTGCACTTTACAGATAAACTGGCATTGGTGGTGGTGCCTGAGACAACGGAGGTCCCGGATGTACCACAAGCTGATTTGTAGTTGCTTGGTATGTAAGTTGTGAAATTGGATTGTTTGGATACCTAGCACTTGGGGGTTCAGTTCCTTGTTTGCCCAATTGCTTCCCTATTTCAATTTCTTTAGAGTAAGCTCCATTCAACGTTGTGGGAGTGGGATTCGCCATCCTTGTAAACAAAGCTGTCTAACTGTCTAAGGCATTGTAATATGCTTCCAAAGCACCCGCCTCTGGCATTGTATAAGGGGCTTGCAATCTCGTGTAGGCCTTGTGGAAATGATTGTTGAAGGAACTTATTGATTCTTTATCGTGTCCCCTAATGTCCACAAACATCCTGTGTAACTCCAATGGTGTGGGGAGCATGCCAAATTTTGCAATAAATGCTTCTCTAAGTTGAACCCATCCTATTATAGATGACATCGACAGATGACGAACCAGTACTAAGGTTCTTTCCCCAATGAGTAAGGGAAAAGTCTACACGCTACATCCTCATGTAGAATCCTTCTATTGCACAATGCATCTTCAAACACTTTGATATGCTCCTTTGTTGTATGGTTAGGGTCATTAACAAAAAACTTGGAGCAGAATCCTACTGGATTCTTCGGTAAGTCATTATATTGTTGAAACAAAATGGGTGAGTCATTGTTTTGAATCCATGGTGGTTGAGCCATCGTTGCTTGATTGACTTGAGCTTGAACTGGCTGACTACTTGAGGAGCTAGCCAAACTTGAAGTATTAGCTACCCAATGATTCCTTGCTTTCTTATGAAATTGCAACTCAACTAAATCTTCTTCTAGATGTGGTATAGATCTCAGTACCCTTTGCCTCCTATTTGATTGTAACTTCTCAAACCTTTCGAGGGAGAAAGACCTGATTCTTCTATCCAACTTGACTGTAGTTTAGATCCAATTGATTTTCCTAATTTGAATTTTCCCCAAGAGCGGCTTGAGCTTGTCTTCGTGTTTCTCTTTCAAGCTTCCTTTCTAGTTCTCTTTGACGTTCAAACCTTTTCTAAATTCTCCTTTTAATAGCTTGTGTTTTTTTTTCCTTTTGATTCAATACGTCAACGGTGTCTAGATACTCTCTAGTATTCTCACTTTCCTCCCAAGCAGTTGAGCACAAATTGGCTACAATATGATCTTGAAGCATTCCCCAAGTTGCTCTAGGTTGATTTGATCTAGGAAGCACCATCCTTCATCATAGTTAAATACCAACAAGTCCTCAAAAGTGACCCGTTCATGCCCTCCCTCTAGTGCCAAATAATGTTGATGTCAATTTGTTACCACTGCATAACATATAGCAATTGAATACTTGATATAGAATATCAAACACTCAATCCCTCTCTTGAAAAGTAAATACTCATGAAGACATGAGAAAAACTCCAATGTTCCTTACACCCGTAGATACTAACTTAGTTATATTAATTTGATTTGTTAGTTAATCATATAGATGGGCTTACATTGTTCTTTCAAGGATGTTGGACTTTTGCTGTGATGGTGATGAAATCTTTAGCTTTGCAATGTATACTAGTGCCAAATGACGTTGATGGTGATGATGGAGGGTGCGTGTTCAAATGACTTATGCCTTCCTGACTTTCTTCTCGATTGAACTCCAACTACTACACTACTCGCTACTTTACCTCTACTCCTATGAATGGAAAGATTAGCAAATGGACGGGGATCAAATCTAATGAAAGCTTACCGGTGGCTCTACCTTCATAGATGCAATGATTCAAGGGAAAAAAAGACTAGATTACCATGCAAGGCTTCCTAACAAGCCGCTAGGATGCTAGTGGCCTAGTTTATGGATCCATATCAAACATCTACTAATATCACCATACAACTATCTATCTATTCTTACTCTTACTTAACAACTTCTTGAAATAAAATCTACTTTAACAACTTCAATGGAATTTAACTTTTAACTATTGGAAGTAGAAACCATGCAATAACACCAAGTGTTCTTATCACCATGCAAGTCACAACAATAATAAGAGAAGCAATTTTGATATTATCTTAAGCAACAATTTTCTTCAACTCTTTAACTTTAACTATTGGAAGTATAAACCATGCAATAACACCAAGTGTCCTTAATCACCATGCAAGTCACAACAATGATAAGAGAAGCAATTTTGGTATTATCTTAAGCAACAATTTTCTTCAACTCTTTACAAATGAGAGCAAATGGCCTTATATAGGGGCCAAAATTACAACCATCGGTAGAGATTAAGAGGCAAAATCAATGATCCATATCGAATCCGAAAAACCTTAATTAGGGTTGCCATCCCATCGGCCAATGAGAAGACGCCACCTCATCAATGGACTAATGAAAAAAAAAAAAGTGGCGACCAATGAGAAGGCACCAAAATGGTAGCCAATCAGAATCAGACACCTATCCAACCCAAGGAGAATTTGCCACTTGGGCTTACATCAAATGATCGTCTAATATAATTCTGCCCTTTACTTTCATCTTTTTAGCCAAGGCAATGAACTTGGCTAGCCTGTCATTGACTTCGTTTATGAGAGGGCAAGGCATGTGCTTCATCTTGAGCTCCATTGATTCCATCATGTTGCTAACCACTTGATTTTGAATCAGAGTTCACCTCTACCGCAACCCCTTGTTGACTTGTATTATCCTCTTGGCTCCTAGCCTCAATTATGCTCTCCCTTGATGGTGTTGCATTCAGTCTCTTTGTTGGAGGCTCTTGATGTTATTTACTTTTCTCAACCTCCAAATGTCTCTTCTTGCTCTTAATTGTTCCTCGTTGCTGCCTTCACCTTTCTATTGGACTGACTTCATTGGACCTTCTTCCTCTGGTTTCATCTTCTCATAAGTAAGGCGTACCTTTTGACTTTCTATTTGCCTTAACTTCTCATTTTACCATGACTCAGTGTGTACATCAACTGTCCTCGTAACTGCCTCTAAGGAAGGATCCTGATGATCATCCCAATCCACTAGACCCAATTCTATTCCATCCACTATATCATAATCTTCTCTTAGTACATTGTCATCATCTTCTAGTTGATTAGGAATATCAAGGCCTCTCCATCTGATTGCCCTCATCATGCTCACTTTCTCACATGAAAGTCATCCTGTGTGTTGGCCCAAAAATTTTCTATAGTAGGAATATGTTTGAACGTGTTTTTGCAAGATGCCTTGATAAGACGATTAGTATCGAATCCTTGTCTTGCTTTATATCATCCTAGATGATATCATTCTAACTCTTTCTCCATAGCTACAAAGGCGATAGGATTGAGGCAAGTATCATTGCTTATTCCAAATGAAAAGGTAATCCCTGTCTCATCCTTAAGTTTCATCATCTTGTCATAATGCTCAAGTTGCCTAGCCAACTCCATCAAAACTACTTTGTCGGGTGGGTACCTTGGAAGTCTCTTGTGTCATGTCCCCTTCTTCGCACTAGTGTTTTGGCGCCAAGTTAATCTATCTCCCCATCCGGATAGATTAACGACATTAGCTATTAGGATGCCTACCAATCGCATCGGAGATTTTATCTTATGTACTTTAGTTATTTTATTAAAGTGTGTGGATAGAGTTACTTTATGTTATAAAGTCATTTACCTTATAAAGTGACTTAAGTGACTACAGGATGAAATTGTGTTTTATCCCACATTCCTTATTTCATTGTTTTTCCCTCACTTCAAGGTTATAAAACAAGGAGCTTGCATTGGGATATACATGCAAGGAATTTATAAAATCAATTTATTGACACATTTTGGTTGCGTTAATGTGATTGGTCAGAATCTCGAGGATGAAAACCCTTGAAAAGTCGGAAGCTGGACGTAGTCCCAGCCTTATCAATTGGAGTCTACATTAGATCATTCAAAGATTACTGGATAGTCAAGTTCTTTATCAGTTTGGCACAGTACAGTATTGGACACCTACAAGTTGGTAAGGCATACAGATTTTCTATAACATTTGCATTTTGTTGAAGCTCACGTAGGTGGCTTTAGTTATCATCTGGGCATTTGCACAGGGTGAGAGTCGGTTCAGAGGACGAATGATATTAACATCACAAAGAGTCTGGTATATCATAGCGGCAGGTTGCATCCATACAACTCCAAGCTATGTTGTCTCTACAAGATATTTTCACTCCCAACATGGCCTTGGAAATCGGTGGTCCTCCAACAATGACAAAGACATGAGGAATAGTTATGTTATTGCAGCAAGAGAACAGGTCCAGTTGGATGATTCATAGCATCAGGTTAATGAAGAACAACATGGTCGGGATTGGTGACTCACGGCTTCAATAGTAGGTTGCAGTGCTGGATGGTATCATCTTCCACTAGTAGTCAGCATCCTCTAGTATCGCAGGGAGTAACAACAGTGTGAAGGGGAGTCAGCCGTCTAGCAAGACGTTGAAGGATAGGAGAATACGGGTTCTCTATAGCAACAACGAGTTCTTTGGCATACATTTGGAGTACGGGTCTATAACCACCCATTCCTTATCTCATCTTTTGCATACGTTGGTGTTATGTTAGTCTGTACTGCATTATTCGGGATTGTAGTTCGAGCTTTATTAATTCTGAAACTAGTTATAGACCATTAATTACATTATGAGATTATTTCTTTTAGCTCTGAAATTGTGGAATCATCACTTACATTGTTATGGTAGACTCACTTTGGCGATATACTAAGAATCAGTAAAACATCTCGATATTGCATTGTGTATTCTTCAAAGCCATTTTGGTTACACTGTAAGTGTTTGATGAAATTCCACCAGCCTGGTATTCTATTATTGTTTCATTTCCAATAGAGATTATTACATCTTGGGACAAACTGTACTTCCTGCTACTCTGATATATGTGAATTGTGTAAATTGGATGAACCAACTCCCATACTTCTTAACTTTTGCTTCCGTTTCCGATGAGAGCCTCTTAGCAAGTGTCCCTTGCAATATCCGTACCATTTTCATGGAAAAGGCATCATAAAACATCTTATAATCTTTGGTGTTGTGCAAATGAATTTGTAGATAGCACTCATGCACCAAACATTGCCCTAGCCCATTGCCAATCACTCCTAAGGTCTTAAGTCTAGGATTTTCATATAGTCTCGCAATTAGTTAGAAAAGATAGGATCCCATATAGAATTTCTTTTGGTTTTGCACTGTCCTAAGTTGCAACTCTAAATTTACACTTATAATTCTAGCGTAATCAAATCTTCTCTTTCCATTTTCAATTTTTTCAATAAAATAATACATCTAGTTCTTGAATTGCATACCTTGAGCCATACCTATGATCCGGCTGAGAAGCACAATAAGGTCACCATATTTTGGCTTGAAATCTGACTTGGTGAGCTTTGACGACTTAGTGACTCCCTTCTTGCCCTTGTGCAACCAATTTTTCTTTAGATGAATGAAGTAAGTCTCTTGATTATCCTGAAATAACTTGATCACTTGATCCATCATTACCACTTTCATGCCTTTATGTTGGGGAATATTAAATACTTCTTCGATCACTTGTCCGTTGATGTTAGCCAACACTTTCTTCCCTTCATAAAAAACGATGGACTTAGTAACAATATCAAACCAGGATGCACTCCATTACTAATTCTGGACAAGGCAAGGTAGGAGGGAAAGCCGCTGCGTGTACAATTCCACTCTTGTAGATCTTCTTCACCATGGGGGATTGTCCTTCTTTCAATCTATCTTTCAACTGTACCATGTTTACTGTGCCGATATTGGTATCACTTATTCTGCTCACTTTTGAGAAGAAGGTGGTCTTAGGCATCATGTCTTCTTTGTATTTTTTGGGTTCTTGCTTGCACTAACATCTACCATCCTAAACACTTATTTTTACACCTTCGTTCTAAATGATATGGACTACACTTATCAATCTCCAACTTTTTTCTATCGATGGAATCTAGCTTATTTTTGCCTCTCCAAGTCCTATCTCTACACTTATCAATTTCCAAACTTCTTTTCCAGAGATGGGTCTACCACTTATTTCTGCCTCTTCGTTACCTTAGGATGGACTACACTTATCAATCTCCAAATTTTAATCTTAGGGTGGTCTAGCTTATTTCTGCCTCTCCAAGTGTCCTATCATAAAATCTACACTTATATCTCCCAACTTCAACCTATCAATGGAAATGATGAAGTGGATGAATAGTACAAGAAGAAGACAAGAGGAACGAACCAAGCAAGAACAAGGAGTAGAATCTGCCTTTAAAACCGATCTTCACCTCTAAAAATGAATAGAATTTTACCTTAAATCTGCCTTTACCAATAATCAAGCCTTTTCAAATTCAAATCAGATCTCAAAAATTTCAGTCCCTCCACAAAATATGATGCCCTAGCAAAAATCAGAATTCAACAACCTTGCAAAATCTGCCCATGCCACTGAATTTTGACCTTAAATCACATTGCCTCTTGACAAAAAAAAAATCGCCCAAATTTGGAAGCAAAAATCGTTGCCAAGGATGAAGAAATTAGACCTCAAAAAAATTGCCCAAGCAAAAGAGGAGAAAAATGTTGCCAAGAAATGGAAAATCTGCCCCAAAAATCGCCTTAGCTGGAAATTCGCTTCCCTTTGAAGAAGATCGCACATCCAAGGAGGAAGAAGAAAAAAGGAATGAGGAAATAAGAGGAGGGGAAGCCTCTTTTATGCCAAACTTTTGCCTCTCCAAGTGGGCCGACCTGCCTGGAGGGAAAACAAAATTAATTTAGTCCCTTAATCAATGGCCTAGATTTAAATGCAACATTAAAATTACTTAGCCCTATAGTGAAATTGGTCCATTTAATTGCTAGTTTTGACCAGAAATTGCAAAATAGAAACAAGGTAAGCCTAGGAGATGCCAAAATTTTCATTTATCAATGCTTTGACAATTAAAATATCATTAAAATCAAACCTAGCAAGCCATAATCGATTATCAATTCCAAATACCAAATTCCTTTAACATTTCTAAAACCCCCGAGGTAAAATTTCAACCAAATTAATAAGATATTGTAATTTTATCCAATTTCAATTTTGCAATACAATTTCAATTTTTTTAACAAAATTAATCCTTTTCCTGGCACTTGAAATTCAAACTCTAAATCCAGTTTCACTATCAAAATTTCTTTTCACCAAAAAAATTTCAAGACTTTCCAAAACGACTAAATCCAAAATTCATTTTAAAAATGCTCAAGCTTATACAATTATATCAAATTTTTAAAAATCTAAGTCCAAATTTTGCAATTTTATCCTGCTAGATATTATTTTAACCATTGAAAAATGTTGTTGTTGAAACTTGTTTGGCTAAGGACAAAATTACATGTTTTGGAAAATCAAGTTTAGCGCCGGGTGAAAACAAACCAAATCCCCTCTTGGCCCGAAGGTGTCCAAGGTGTAAAATTGTTAAATTGAAAACCTCTTGACAATTCCAAATCCTGCTAAGGCAATCGAAAAAATTTCCAACACCGCGAAAATTGCTAAGGCTTGCCTGAAAAAGGAGGTCCCCAAATTTTTTTGGGGTGATGGTGTGAAAACCTCACAACAAGATTCAATTATACATAAGGCTTTTTGTGTAATCATGTCGTGCTAGTGGATACGAAAAGTGAGATGAGTGAAAATGGAAGCGGAAAATGAGATTACATGCATGCGCGGATGGTGAATGAAATGGAAAACATGTAATCACATTTGTTAGATGAGATGCGAAGTGTTGTGACATGGAAGATGGAAATGGAATGTGTTGATGCTTTCGCATGAAATGAAACAAGAACAAGTTCTTGGGAAAGAACTTGTAACTTCTCCAAAGTGGAGAAAACCGGAAAGCAAGCACACAAAACACAAAAACTTCAAAAGAAAAACGCACCTTTGGTAAATGACTCAAACATGTCAATATGCAAAGCACTTCAACATACAAATTTGAATTTGGAGTATGGGGAAAAACCAAAAACATGAAAACGAACCATTTCTTCATTTTTAAAGGAAAAATGCACTTTCCATGGTATCAATTTCAACAAGTGGCAATCATCAAGCAATAATGTGCATAAAATCAGCAAGATAAGCACAAAGTAAATAACAATAAAGAATAAGTCCACTTACATGAAGATTAGATGCCGAAAACGATGGAAAAAGATGCTCCAAAGTTGAAAATTTCTTTAAAAACACTTCAACTTTTTCAAAATTTTGCGAATTCAAAATGGAGAAGGCAACAAGGAAGGTGTTTTTAATGGTAGATGCCAAAAATGTGTCCTATCATTGCTCTAAAATCCAACGTTTTTGGTTGCACATGCCATGGGACGTTTTTGGTAAAAAATGTGATCCTTTAAGGCATGGAAATAAAATGTTTTGGTCTCCAAAGTTGAAAACGTGTACCAAGATGGAATGTAAACACCACAACATGCAAAATCGATTCCTCTTGGGGCAAAAACGTGAGCCAAAAATGGTGTTTTTCGATTTATTTTCCAAAAGCGTGCCCTTGGAAGGAGTTTGAAAAAACATTTTTTAGCAAGAAAAATCCATTTTCATTGCTTGAAAATCCATGGCTTAGCAAAAATGACCCTAGTAGAGAAGATTTCGTGAAAAACCATGAAGTAAATCTCCCACAATCTTCAAAATCGGGTTCTTGGAGGCTCTTTGCATGTGTTCTTCCAAAATCGGGTTTCTTGAGAACAAAAACATGAGTTTTAGTGCAAATTGGACCTTTTAGGAGGCAATGCATGTTTTAAAATATGCACAAGATGCAAATCAGACCTTTTAGGATGGATTGGATATTTTAAAAACTCCACATAAGGAAAATCGCACCTTTTAGGAGGCATGGCATATTTTAAGTGAAAACTCATGTTTTGGATGCAATAGCACATTTTAAGTCATAAAACTCAACTTTTTGGTGCAATGGCACCATAAAGGTCCACTTTTGTTGACCTTATGTTTTTAAGTTGAACTTTATATGCAGTGACATGTAAAATGTCCACTTTTAATAGATTTTATATGTAATAGCATATAAAATGTCCACTTTTGATAACTTAAAGTGATTAAATAAACATATGTCAATTTAATTTCATTAAAATGTTACTTTAATGGGATATAAACCATACTTACATATCATATTAAAAATATAACATATAAATATCATTTAAAAAGTAACATTTGATTGAAATGTCAAAAATTAAACTGAACTATATAGTTAATATGGTCACTTTAAGTGAAAAATCAAAAAGTAACTCAATTTAAAATTAAAACATAAAGTGCACTATAGTTACTTTAAGTGAAAATTTTAATGATAAAATAACTTAAAAACATAACATAAAGTGAATTTAAGTTATATTTTTCAAAAAGTGAATGTCAAATTAAAAATATAACATGATATTTTTAATTTGTGTCATTGCATCAAAAAGGTCCACTTTTGAGGCACTAAAACAGCCATATCTCTTGACTGACAACTTCGATTACGCTCTAGTTTAGATCAAATCGAAGCAAAATCAAAAGCCATGACTTGAGCAAAATCAAAGGACTAAAACCAACAAACGCACACTCAAAAGCAAAGAAAAAGACAATGGAGGCTTCAAAAATCAAGCAAAGGCTCGACAAAAAGAAAAATGAAAAAAACTTGACGAAAGCCTTCAGTAAAATGATTTGATATACGAATTGGAGTTGATTGATCGATCAAAATTAAGCACTTGAATATCAAATTCAACTTAGAGAGATGCAAAACTAGTTTGAAAAAGTTTCATACTGTTACTTGCATTTTGTGATGACAGAGACAGGACAGCAATACCTAGATAGACGTGCAACATGTAGAGATTCCCATGTGATATATGTGATGAGTTGTATTGCAACATTGTGATAATATTTGATGTAATTATTTAATATTGGAGAAAAGAAATTAAATTTCTAATATTAAATGTGGGTCAATAGGGGTTTGGCAGCACATGGTTTTAACTTTTAGCACATGGTTTATGTAATACCACTAGGTGGTTTTGTGGGACTTGCTACTATATAAGCAGCCACAAGGGTAGTTGTAGAGATAAGACGAAAGGGCAAAAGAGAAAAGACAAGAGTCAAACGGGACAAGGCTTGACAGGTTAGCCAAAGGAGCATTTGTGAATGTTGGAAGCATGGCATAGGATGTGTGGATTCATGTGTATTCACATGGATTGCTGAGTTGTGGCTATGGCTTTGCAGACTCTCATGGTTGTATTGCAACGGTGATTTTTTTGAATAATACATGGTGATGGATGCTTTTGGAGGCTGGGTTTTTTTCCCTTCCCAGGGTATATCTTGTGTCACAATTTTTGTGGGTATGTTGTCTATTCTCTTGCTTGTGGATTTCAATTACATATTTATTTTGATCTAATTATGGGTTGTGGAAACGGTTATATATTTTTGTTGCAATTTTCCTTACAGTTAGGCATGAAATTTCTTAGAGAAATACCAATTCCACTATTTTCTGATCCAAAGCACAAAAACTTGAACTCACTAACTTCAAACACTTTCCAACAATATGCAAAGACCTCATCGTTGTATATGCAACATGAAGAACATGTGGAGCAATATGTTCTGCACAATTCTGTGATCCGAAGCACAAAAACTTGAATTCACTAGCTTCAAACACTTTCCAACAATATGCAAAGACCTCCTCATCATATATGCAACATGAAGAACATGTGGAGCATTATATTCTACACAACTGTACAAAAAGTAGTCACCAACATGTTGACATCATGAAAGCCATGCCAAAGAAACATATCAATTCATCACTTATCCAAACCAATTCATTGCCCAATTTTACAACATGAAGCCTCAAGTACACCATATTTCAATCCTCAACATTGTGCTCTACTTGACACTGATCAGCATATAACTTTTGTTGATTCTGTGCCTTTTGGAAATTCTCCTTCAGTGATTTCATGATATCTTGACTCTCCTGTAGTAAATCGTTTTGCTTAGGTACATTTCTATAACAATTGATAATGTCCAGATCTTTCATAGTAATTACCTAACTATAGAAGATTATACAACACTCAAACATATTAATCAGTAGAAACATTCCATAACAGTAAATGTGCTCTGAATTACATAACAGCAGCTATAACATTGAAGCCACTCTTAGTGACTATTGGTGAATGCAGCTTCTTAATTCTTGCACCTGCACAAAGGAATGAACAACGTAAATGGCCATTGGAAAGCATGCAATGTGCCATGCCTCAACAACAATATTACTCACCACATTGCAAAAGGGACAAGTGTCTAGCAAATTCAAATTCCACAAAGCCTGAAAATATACCATGCATCTCCAACCATTTCCCAAGTAACTCTCTATAGATTCATGCCAAAGACATAGGCTTCATTCATTGACTCACACCATAAACTAGGGGCTTTGTTCTGCCAAGGTAATGAACCATGCACATTATTGATTTCTTCTTGACCTTACATCGATGGACAGACAATTTCCACTAATACCTTAAATGAGTCGTGGTGGCTGTAAGCTCACACCAACTTCCTTGGCCAGTGACAATCTTCATGAAAAATATTAGAAATGACAATGCTAATTATTAACACCACTTTCTGGCCACTGTAGGAGACAGTGACCAAGATATGCAATTCACCAAAAACAAAAGAAGAGGATTAAGTCGTATAAATAGAATCTGTATGGCCTTTCAAAACATTACTTCCACACTGTAGTATGGTTTCAGAAATGTGACCATGAATTTTTTGTGCCCTCAACAGAGGCCTTAAGCTTTAGAAGAGAAATATAGTGAATTCCAATATCAATGCATATCCTCCATAAGTGTTTCCTGACATCTTTAATTCCCACGATTTGAATATTCAGAAAAATCAAAACTTTCCTCAAACATTAGAGTGTTCGGTTCAATATAATCTTGCAGTTAAAGTTCAACGATTTATATTTTAGGACTGCCCTCACACCAAGCTTTCCACAATCTTAAAATTAGCTTCGAAGTCCAAATATTTTCCATGGGTGTCATAGCTTGATTTCCCCTTTGAAAAGTCATGCCAAAACCAATATGAAATGCCTCACTAATTAATAATTGACTCAAAATAATACCATAAGAATTAATGAGATTCATTATTAATTCCATAAACCCATTAGAATAAATACGATATCATTATAGAACCCAATATAAAATTCACCTGATGAATAAAAAACTGCAATAAACCTATAATATTCTGCAAATTTGTCATGGGAGTGACCTCAAATTTTTTGGATGAAGATCATGTGTGAATCCTACAATAAATCTACCCACAAGTTGATGTTTCATCCAAGCAACCACAGATCCCGAGGGTTTCTGTCCCAAGCTACTGAGCTTGTAAGCAAGTTCTTCAAGATCTTCCCTTAATATGATTTCCAAAATCTATTCCATGTTGAGTATCAATCCCAAAGCTAATTGAATTCATTTCCTGCAGGTTTACTTCAATTAACTTTAGTTAATTGATTGTCCAGAGGTACTTTTATTTAATTATTTAATGCTACAGTCTGAATAGACACTAGGCAATAATGTTTTTTTTTACTTTAATTCCTCTTTTTGATATATTTAAATAGTTTAGCTCTCGGGAACCAAATAGTATTTTACTTCTCAAATTTGTCAAAGATGGGACATTGCATGAATTCAGAATGAATTGCCACACAAGAACAGATTGCAGAGATCTTCACTAAGCCTCTTCCAAAAGAAACTTTTTAGTATCTCAGGGAGAAGTTGGGAGTGGTATCTTTCTCATCTTGATGCTAAGTGCTTAAGGAGAAGTATGGTTTCAAGGGAAGATAATCAATGCATGACCTTTCATCCCCTAAGAGTCACAGTAAAGGGGAGAGTAAAGTTAGGTGAAGAAGAACAGGTAGTGTAATACCCTTTGGCAAGTGGCAGAGATAAGTCTGGTAGAAATACAGTCAGGGGTAGAGATACTCTAAGGAGGAAAGATGCACACAAGGGAAGCAGTTTGGTGGCGTTCTTACAGGTTGGCATCAATGACACAGCAGCAGATTGTTGGAAATGTTCTCATTGATGTCAAGGGCTGATTTGTATTATTGGAATGTTTTCTCTGTTAGTTGGATATGTTGTTCAGGTCATATGTCATGTGCATCCTGGCCCTGCTATCCTAGCCTTACGGTCCAACCCAGTCACCTCAATTTTTTATATTTGCCCAAGTCTTTTCTTGTGTTGCCTGCCTGTCATTGGAGTACAAATGATATTACTAAACAAATGGCTGTTTCCAGGTTTGATTAAATTCGTAGAAATATTTACCGAAATCAAAGAAACTACTGAGCATGTTAAATGAACCCTATTAATCTGCATTCATCGGGAACACTGAGATCTGATAAATTACATGAAAACACACTTTTGAAGAAGACCTGGTATTGTCTAAGGATATAACTCTTCTGCATAAGTGACACACCAGCTATAAAGATTGAAGTCAACTGTGTATTAACATGTTAAGATTCATTCATGGCATAGAAACAACCTTATCTTCAATTGCAATTCATGAATTTTTTTTTGTCAAAAATGACAAATCAGGTTTTGCCATTGTCTCACCGACAACACTTTAGTTGACTCACCTATTCTACTGTGATTGTTGTTTGGGTCATATGATCAAGATTCTAGAATTAGGCATTCTTATTGTAACAATGCTTTGTTAACAATTGCATCACTTGGCAGGTACTTTGGACTGAATGTATGCACCCCTCACAGTACAATCAGACATTAACTATAAACTCCCTGGTTGTCTTTGCTAGAAGTAGAACCCATTCTTAACTTGTCAGCGAACTACTATATGTTGTGGAATGATCTTATCTTCTGTTGTGTGAGTGATCATTGTTTCCTTAAGTATTGTATCAATGATTACTCGTTATATTGTTGTCTGCAGGTTCAAGTATTTGGATGGTAAGGGCTCAGTCTATTTATAGCATGATGGCAATCAACTTTACAAAATTTATCTGGAATATCTTGATAAAATCAATGATGGTTTACATCGATGAGATGGCCATTATGATATTTTGTCTATGCTTTAAAGTTTAATAGCTCGTTGTGAAACTCCAATGCCAATCATCCTTTGAGAAATAAATTACTTGGCCAGTGAACCATCTTTCTCACATGGTTTTTCATTTTTTTTGTGAGTGTCATGAAATTCAAACTTTGCTTTTTTTTCAATTGCCATGAAAGCATCTGAATAACTGTATACTCAATTCTCAACTTTACATTCATTGTCTTGTTACTTCAATAACATACCTTAATGATACTTTTTGTCTCTTTTAAAAGCACATTTGAGTGTTCCATTCTATCACACGTTTGGCCAGCACATTTGTCTCTTTTTTTGCAATTGCCATGAAAGCATCTGAATAACTGTATACTCAATTCTCAACTTTACATTCATTGTCTTGTTACTTCAATAACATACCTTAATGATACTCTTTATCTCTTTTAAAAGCACATTTGAGTGTTCCATTCTATCACACGTTTGGCCAGCAACACCAAACGTGTGAATTTTATTTGGATTGTTATGAACACCTTTCATGGATCACATTTATTTATGTTTGGAAGAGTTCTTTTATTCTGCAAATAATGATTCCTGTAGGGAAATTGAAACATCTTCTTGAAAGTAGTCATTCGGTTTCATGGCTATCACCAAGATAGATCATTTTTTGGTGAATCAATGACCCCATACAAATTGCCACTGATTGTAGTCAAATCTTTAATAATCCATCTTCATCTGAAGGTCGCAGTCATGTTTTTAGTTCAAAGTGTCAAAGCATCTTGACTATGAGGATCATTGTTACAACTTAGTTTGCATTATATACTTAATATTTGAGTAAATAGGGAGGTCCTTGTGGTGGATTTATTTCACATTAACTAAGAAAATGCAAGTAGATATTAATCTATTTTTGTGACTAATTTTTTCCATGTTTTGTGACAGATGCATCAAGTGATTCTTCCTTTTTTTGTTGCTCTAATTATAGCTCCTCCTACACACAGCTTGGAAGGAAGCCTGCTGGTATATCTCGTTTCTCTGTCTCATAGAAAATGCAAATTCCTCTCTCATAAGCAAGAAGTAAATGTAGAGTGTTTTAATAAATGATTCAATTTTTATTTCCAGTTTATACCTGACAGTTATCACCCTAACATTTTGCTTATCTGTAGCTCAGTTCATATGTTTCCTTTTTAAAGATGCATAGGTTTGCAAGTGAAATGTGATTTTGTTGCTTGTCTTTGACTATTGTTATTTTCAATCAATTTTGCATGATATTTATATATTATATATAGAATTCATATTATATGATTTTTTGTGTTTTATTTCTGTTTATATATTATTGATACTATTTATTAATATATAATATATAGAATTTAATAATATCAGAAAGTAAGTCTGGTTGCAGACTGTTTTGTGCAATGTATCTGTTTTAGTCACAGGAGAAAAAACAATTGAAGTCTTGTATGTATTTGTGTTCATTGTGTATTTACCTCCTGGTCTGCAGCGACTATAAATGTGTTGTGGGGACATGCCCACAGGGGGACATGACTCCCCATGAAGTCATGTTCTTTGTGGGCATGACTTCACATGGAGTCATGTCTCCACGTGGACATGGCTCCATGGCTGCTTTCGAAACCCTTTCAAAAACATATTACTAATGGCTCCAAAACCATTATGCCTGTCAAATACAATTTAGCTATGTCACAAGGTTCGGCGAATTTCATTCATGAAATTCGAAATCTTGCGAATTTTTAAAAACCCCAAAAAATTCGTTTTCGTTCGCCAAAAATTCGTACGGACTGGTCACCGCAACAACTCGATCTGTTGTTAATGGCTCTGGTTCTATCATTGCCGCCTAGAGGCTTCTGCTGCTGTTCCGATAGAGGCTTCCGCTCCTGACCTGTGACTCGGAATGTGGTGGACGCACCTTCTTTTTAAATTAGATTTTTTATAAACTTTATTTTTTAGGGTTGTTTATAATGATATAATTTATAATATTTTATTTATTTTGTATTAATGTTGAATATAACCATTTCATTATCAAACATTAATGTTAACATTTCATTATTAAATTTTAATATTTTGTTATATTTCTACACATTAGTTAGTAATATATGAAATTAACAACATTTGAATTTAAATTAAAATAATTATCTAGTCAATTTATAAATATATTAAAATTTGTTTAGTTTATTTAATTTTTAAACCGAATTTAATTTAGTAGTTTTATTTTATTCAAAATTATGTTTTATTTTAAATATACTTTAATTAAATATTTGTGATTGCAATTTCTTGTGTGTGTTGTGGTTTATATTTATATTCTTGTATACATGTAATGATTTCTAATCTATTTAGCTATGTTTAATTATTTTAATAATTTAGAAGATATATTATTTATATTTTAAAATAAATAAATTATACAAAGGCGAATTTAATGTCGAATTTTTTTCGAACTTTTTACCTTGTCGAACTTCATCCGAATTTTATAGTTCCCGAATTCGAACGTTGTGACTCAGCAATTTAGTATAATTTGCAATCAGTCGGTTTTCATAATCGACTCAATTTAATACGATTTATAAGAATAGTTTGTGTGTGTGTCTATATATATATATATATATATATATATATATATATATATATATATATATATATAGACAATCTCATTTATTATAAATGCATATTAACTTCTTCAGCAAAAAATACAATTAGCAAATCATTCAAATTTATATGAAGACACATGTATATAATCATTCTTCTATTTCACACACACTTACACACACACACACACATGCACATGTGCACGTACGCGTGCACATGCACATGCACTCACACATTCACATGCACACATGCACGCACAGACACACACACACGCACACACACACACATCCATTGAAGAATGATTTGCATATTAATCAGTTATCTGACTGAAGCTACAAATCATCAACACTGATAAGTAACAAGTAAAATCTAAATATTAGGTTGAGAAAAATAAAATAAATATATTAATCAACACAAAAATCCCACTATATTTCCAATTGGTAAGTTACAAAATTTTAGCAGTTGCGTGGCATTATTGCAATTAGTCTTAGTAGCGACATGGTTGGAGCAGACACACCGACACACACACACACACACACATCTAAGAATGATTTGCATATTAATCAGTTATCCGACTGAAGCTACAAATCATCAACACTGGTAAGTATCAAGTAAGATTTAAATATTAGGTTGAGAAAAATAAAATAACTATATTAATCAACACAAAAATCCCACATTATTTCCAATTGGTAATTTACAAACTTTTAGCAGTTGCATGACATTATTGCAATTAGTCTTAGTAGCAAACTGGCTAGAGCAATGAAGATGAGAAAGCTATGTAGACTTCTTTAGCAACCTGATTAGTATTCAGTCCAACACAAAGGTTTAGGCATACAAAATGAACCAAATTACCAGAATCTCTTTCATTTGTTCAAGTATACTTCTGGTAGCTGATTAACAGGTTAGAGGTATATAGATGAAAGTGGTGGACATGCTTGCAGCATTCTGATTGGTATCCAGTTTCATGCACCTGCAAGACATAATAAAATGATGAAACCTGGGATCCCTTCCATTTGTTCGAGTGTGAAACCCCAGAGTGAGTTTTGGAGCAACTGTGCTCCCTTCCTTCATTAGAAAGTAGTTTCTTCTTCTGGCTTTCAAATATCTATTTTTATTTTTCATTTTTGGCTGGTATAAGCACAGTTGTAAACATTTCCAATGGTTTTAGAGAGACATTCTTTCCACACCTCCTTTTTGTGTTGTATCCTTAAAACAAATCCTGATGATATTCTCTCTAGTTCCAAATATTCTATCCTTGTATGGACGCTGATAGACATGACACTTGAAAATTTACCATGCTTTTCTGCATTTTTACTTTTGTTATAGATAACCTGCCATTATAAAGTCATTGTTAATCTTGTTATATTATGAATCAGGCTTGCTGTATTTTTTGTTTCCATATTTGATAGCAAATGATATATTTTTTCTTCATACAGGCTGGAAGGGATTTTAAATTTCTCAGCTTTACCATGAGCCTCAACTTCTGTGTTTGTAGCCTTTTGTTACTGGTATGAAATTGTTCTCCAATACTTCTTCGGAACTTTTTAATAATTTGTTATGATCATATTCATTGAATATTTGTATATACTTCCACTTCCTATTTTCTTTCTAATTAGCTCAATCTGAACTTGAAACTTGCATTCAGTTAATATAGTAATCAATTTCCAAGGAAACTTAATACACCATGGGACCAGATTCTGAGTTGAAGAATGAGTCAGCCACACGCAAAGCCACTGTCTAACATTTTTATTAAATGAAGCCTGTTCTCTTATTTCCTTCAAATACTAAAGTTTAATCAGGACCTGATTGATTTTGTCGATTGGCATCATGTTTATGGAAGCAAGTATGGTTGCTATTCACTTTTTAACCTATATTGTAGAAACTATGGAGAAGGGAATTGGCTACCCTCAAGATTGATGGAATCTGAAGGGATGAATCGACCGAACACCACCTCACTTCTGCTAGTGCTTTGGTGAGCTAGGTTGATCAAGAAGACTAATAAACAAAATATAACATAAGATGTAAATGAAATACAATGCACAATAAAGAGGCTGAAATAACTGAACTATATGAAGAGATACAAATGTTTTAACTACTGCAAATAGAAAGGCAAACTGTCAGGACTGACTGCCTAGCTCTGTGAGCTTAATGTCCTGGATGCCAGCACAAGTTTGGGACTACAACACAAACACAAGATGAAATTGTGACACACATATGTCTTGTACAGACAGGGTATAAAGTCTTGTTGATAGATGTTTTATGACCACATCAGCACAAAATAAAGTATCAACAGACACTCTATCCATTCTTGAACAAAGCCCTCTAATACTAAGATTGCAAAGATTATAGAGGTGATCCCAAGGTTCCTATTGTGGACATGCTTTTATGTTGGGTATGAGCTCGTTTGACTTGATGTGTGTTGGTAATCCAAGGTGACTTAGGTTTGAATTTTTCTCCACTTCTGTAGTGCTGTTTGGAACTTCTTCATTGGCTATTGCAATTTCATGATGCTTCTCCTTTGAACGGACACAACTGAGATAGACTTAAATCAAAGAGGAAATGGGTTAGAGAGATCAAAATCTACCAATAAGGACAATGATATCAGTGAATAGTGCTCGAATTTGACAAATTCAATTTAAACAAAGCTCTACTTTGCCAAGCTCAACACTGACTCCACAAGAACTAGTGCACTCTTCCAAGGGCTATGCAAACAATTTTCATATTGCATACACTAGTCACTAGAAAATGGATTAAAAGTGAAACACGTTTGAAGCTGTAACTTTTCCACGCAATTAAATAAACTATAAATGTGTGAATGAGTGCAAATGTCTTGCACAATCAAGAAGTTGTATTTACCTAAGTAACCGATTATGATTATGATTCTGAAGCGGATGTGGGATTTTCGTGCACGGATGCATGGTTTTTTAAATTTTGTTTTGGATGTGTTTATACACACACACATAGACATACACTATAATTTATATATGCAAAGAAATGCAAGAAATGTAAGAAAAATAAACCATTCCATAGCATGATACTTCACCATTGATTGTTCAACTTCAAACTTCACAAAAAAATGACAAATATACATATTGAAACTAACTAATTACAATTTTGAATTTACCTTCAACAACTCCAACTTGGCCAATGATCTGAATATGGATTGTGACATGTGGTGGTTTATCAAAAACATTTGTATCTCCTCTCCCTCTTGGTATATTTTCTTCACCCAATCTATTTGGATGCCAATTTGTTGCATGACCAAGTTGAGAGAGTCTACGGTGCATGGTGTTGAAAGATCCCAAAAAGATCCTTTTATTGAACTTTTGTAGATTTTAATTAAAATAATATATTTTCCTATGATTTCCTTGTGGTCTTAGAGAATTAGACAGAAGTTGCAAAAAGATTGTTTCTTCTTTTTTTGTATTTTCCAAATATAAGTAAAACAATAATTAACAACAAATAATATAATATTCAGTCATCCCAAATAGCTACAAATCGTACCAGGCAAGATATGTAATCAGTATACTGGCAAAGGTGTTTACAAATAATGAATGAAGACACTAGCTACAAGAATGGACTAGCCACGCACCAAAAGGGTAGAGATGGCTGACGTAAGCCAACCAACAAATCACATGCCAGTCGAAAGGCAGTCGTACGATTGCTATAGTCATGCTAAGGCGGCTGTATGATTGCTATAGTCATGCTAAGGCAGCAAGAAGATCCCAACATGCCAAACAAGATCCTCAACATGCAATGCACAAGCACCCCCAAATGCTGAACTTAACAATCTTTGTCAATTGCTGAAACAATACTGTAGAATGCTGTTGAAACCATCTATTGGGGTTTGTGTCCCAATAGCTAGGCTCTAGGGTTTGTGTCTCAGTCCTCTAGAATCGCTCCTCAGAGCAAAATCACAAATACCAAGAATGAAGATGTAAAAGATAATGAAAGAATGAGCCAACATCTCCTTTTATCTCCCTCTCAAAGCCAATCGAACCCTAAAGGGAGAATATGCCTTTCCCTTTATTATAAAATAGCATCTTCTCAATTAAAAGGCCTTTAATTATAGGAAAAACACCCCTTTCCTCAAATAACATAACTCTAGGTGCCCGAAGCTCTCCAGATGATGAACATAAGTTATAATAATTCAAGACCTTTCCAACGAGCTATAACACATAGGCTTGCCTGATCAGATGAAGCCAAAATCCCCTTATTACTCTAATTACCTATATAAATAGTTTTATTTTAATTTATTTAAACACAAACTTAGGAAATATTATAAGATAATTTCCTTTTATTCAATTGGAAAGCCAAACCAACCAAATAATCAATGATCGGGTCCTGTCACTTGCTTGTGAGTGATGCCGGGCAATGTGGGCCAGCTGGCAGTCCCATCTCTAAAAACTAGGGATGCTCCTAGAAACTAGGGAATATACCCTGTCACCCTAAAACTAAAACCATATATTGGTCCCTAGGATCCTCAAATCTGATCATTGCCACAACCTCCTAAATTTTAGGAATATCCCTGTAATTAAGGAATTGCCTTGACTGACTCTCAAACTGACTGTAGAACCAACTCTGGTCACTAGGTGTCCAACATGAGTCTATCTATCACTACTAGCCTATGAGACTTCAATAATAGGCCAACTCTCATGACTCTGCTAGTTAGATTAGAGAGGGGACATGACAAGTGTCCAAAAATATGGTCGTACCTACTCTCAACCAGAGCACCTACACCCCTACAATTTTTGGCATTATATGACCACCTAGAAAACATTCTCAATACTCACCATCTCTGTTGCCTTACTGATAATTCTAGAAATGAACTATGAATCCTTAACTTCTCCTTCACAATCAACCACCCTCAATTTTTTCCCCCCTTGGGGGACATTGCAATGACATTAATCAATGGTCAGTTTCTTGTATCTTTCCATCCATTAGACACAATAGCTATATCGAAAATTTTAATTGGTAGAAGAGCTTTGTCTATAAAAATCTTTTCTTTTTGCAAAAAAATAGTATGCACCTTGTTGGTGCTAAGGTTGGGAACATGAAGAACATCCTTGAAAATTCCATTGTCCAACTCAACATTCCCTTTTCTTTCAACTTCCACTTGTGTGTCATTGTCATTTCCCACATAGATGTAACGTACATCTGATGGTTTCAACGAGAAAAAATGCTCCCTTGAAGCACCCATATGATGTGTAGCTCCTGAATCAAGAACCCTTTCCTCAGAATTGTTTATACTTGCTACCAAAGCTTGTCCCTTACCTTTTGAAATGGATGAGGATACCTTATCCTTATAGGCAGTTGGCACATCAATTTTATGTTTCCTCATTATGTTTAGCAACTCATCAATTTGCTTATCCTTACACTCATGTTCATCATGACCATTCTTCTTACAATAGGCACAAGTTTTCTTCTCTCTTTTGTTGATGTTGTTCCCCTTATTATTGTTGGAAAAAAACTTGCCTTGTTGTGAGGAAGATTGTTGTGTAGAGGAAGATTGATGTGTAGAGAAAGATTGTTGTGTGTCATCTTGTGGCTTAGCCTTCCACTGCTTTTGCTTCTTGTTGGAATTTTTACTACCTTGATTCCCTTGATTCCCCTTATTAACCACCAAGGCTTTGGACTTGGAAGACTAGAGAATTCTCATACTCACTAACTTTTCATATTCTAAGAACAACATTTCTGAAAATGACTCGAATGAAGGCACTTCCCATTGTTAACTTGTGGGTATTATAACTTGAAACAAAAGCCGCATATTCAGGAGGAAGATGAGTCATCACATGTTTGATCAACTTTCCATCCTTGATGGGTTCACCACAATCCTTAAGTTGTGCCCTATACATGTCTACTTGGGCAAGATAATCTTTGATGGTATCAAAATTCCTAGGATCCAATTTGAGAAGATTAACTTTTCATATTCTAAGAACAACATTTCTGAAAATGACTCGAATGAAGGCACTTCCCATTGTTAACTTGTGGGTATTATAACTTGAAACAAAAGCCGCATATTCAGGAGGAAGATGAGTCATCACATGTTTGATCAACTTTCCATCCTTGATGGGTTCACCACAATCCTTAAGTTGTGCCCTATACATGTCTACTTGGGCAAGATAATCTTTGATGGTATCAAAATTCCTAGGATCCAATTTGAGAAGATTGTCATCAATGGTGTAGGCCATATCTTCATCTACTATCCCATACAATGCTTCAAGTTTATCCCAAACTTCTATTGGATTGGTAATGTTCCCGATGTGATATTTGACAGGATCTGAGATATTCTTTAGCAAGGTTCCTAAGGCCATCTCTTGTTTTGATTCTTGGTCTTCTTTACGAGACTCATCAGCGTCATCATCAGGTTTCTCTGCAACACTAGTTACATAATGTAGTAAACCATTTTCAACTAATGGTTCCTTTATCTTTTCTTTCCAAGTAGCAGAATTATGTGGTATTAATTTACAAAAAGAACCTATAATGCAAAAGAAAGAGCACAATATCAAGGAGATGGAAGAACACAAGACACCCCCCCCCCCTTTTCATTTAATCAAAGAATCGCCACCCCAAAAAAAAAAGATGATTTAGCACTTTATATTTAGTGCGGGTACAATAACCACTTGCCAATTTTGGGCCTGTTAATTAATTTTAACATGTTAAAATTCAGACATGAAAATTTTATTTTGCTAAAAGCACATTTCATTCGATATTTGAAAGAATATAAATGTCCTTGTATCATTCATTTCTTGAATATACAATTGATATTTTACAAAATAATGAAATGCTGAAGGCAAAGTATTTTACACAAGTCGTGAATACTGTTGCTATCTTTCATATGTACTGAAGAACAAGAAAAATAA
This sequence comes from Cupressus sempervirens, assembly GCA_028749045.1. Classification (NCBI taxonomy): domain Eukaryota; kingdom Viridiplantae; phylum Streptophyta; class Pinopsida; order Cupressales; family Cupressaceae; genus Cupressus; species Cupressus sempervirens. Next base: position 286,377,980 of record CM053783.1, on the reverse strand, counting down.
AACATATGGGAGAAAGTCAGAGATAACCAGTCATTGCCTTTCAGACTTTGACTGGTTAGATGTTCTCTGTTGTTGCATTGTCGCCCATGGTTCAGTTTTTGATCCGGTAAGCTCTTGATTCTTTGTTTCCCTGCAAGAGGAAGAGGTGGGGTTAGATCTTTATGATCTAAGCAATGACTAGTTATATATAACTGCATACTTGCACATATCATATTCCTCTCATTTTTGAATACATACAAAAAAATAACAAGTGTATTCGTTCATGTGCAAAAAAAAAAAAATAGTTTGTGAGTGTCACGAGCCCGTGCTCGAACCTCATAGGATACTATTTCAAATATCAAAGTAAAGAGAAGAAAGCTTATTCAACGAGATACTGATCAGAATATTCAAGGTGTGCTAGTAATTTAAAATTGCTAAAACTTACATTATGAACTGGCAAATAGCACAGTTATAGAAAATGGAATGCATAGTAAGAAGTCAAGCAGCAGGATTGATAAAGACTACAAGAGCAGTGATTCAAATGTGATTCAAGCCTTAGAAGCCACAACTAAGGAGTTTAAAAAAAATAAAGCTTTCAGAAGTCCATGCCATCAAGCAGATAAATAAGTGTGATACTGATCCAAACTGGGAATCTATAAAAGATTTGGCAAAAGCATTTATCAGATGTTCCTGAAGTTCAAAATAAAGCTGATCAAGAACTCCTAAGACAGAATATAAGCTAGAAGAATTGCCAAAACATTGAAGATATTGTACAGTCATGCGAACATGAAAGTTGTAAAGGGATCATCAAGGTAGAAATATCATAATAACTATTAAGAACAGAGATCTACAAGACTGTTAATGATTGGTCAGCATCTACCACTTCATGCTGCGAAGGTAATCTATCTGTGATAGCAAATCATGATTGTTGCCAAAGAAGCATCAACTATTAATGGAATTGGTGGCCCCGAACATGAATGTTTGATCCTGTAGAAAGTATTGCATAAGGAATATAAGCATAAATAACATGTTTACAACAAGTGTCTCTGAAACTGTTGTTCAAGTGGAACTAAACAAGGTGTTAATATCCTTAACTAAAACACCCACCATGTTTTATGAATGGAGAAGACTGGCCTACAAATTGGCTTCAGACATACCTAGCAAGCAAAGATTATACTATTTCTTACACTGCCTCAGAACACATAGCAAGAAATTCAGAAAAAGCCATGGTCGGAGCTAGCACTATATAAATAGTTTTTTTCAAGCTGGAGTATGAAGGAAAAATGCAAGAAGACGTCAGATCTGGTCTTCTTCTAAAACCCAAAAAAACGAAAATCATTTGTTCTTTTTGCAAAAGTATAACAGCCAAAAGAAACCTGCAAATAGATGTAACATAGCGTTTTTTTTAACAGCATATGTTAAAAACGTGCCCATAAAAATCAGAGTTATATGAGAAATGCCCAGATTTTTGTTTCCAAAAAAATATATTCATACAGCAATCGGCATGATTCAGACTTAATTCAAATGCTCCCTCAGACATTATCATGGCAGAATGATGAAATCTCTTTCAGCAAAAAGATGTAATAGCAAACAGATATAACAGATGTGACATGGCGTTTTCCAAAAATGATTGGAAATAACAATAAGATGCAAGATGTTACTTAAAAAAACGTCCTTCCAAGAGAGGCAAATGGCAAGAGAAAATGTAGAGATGCGTTTTTTTAACCTCCAAGATGGCTTCATGCAACAAAAACGTGCTCAGCAAGGGAGAAAAATGCAGATTTAAAACCCTAGCCGACCTCCTATATTCGTGCAATGAGAGAAAACGCAAATGCAATTGTTTTTAGAGTATGCAAACTCATACCTCCTTTTCTCCATTATATGAAATTTGAAATCTATAGGGGACTTAAGTGGGTTTTTTCTTTTCCCATTTTAATTCCAATATTTGTATATGCCATGTGTTATAAGTGTTTCTAAACACTTATTGTTTTTGCAAAATAATGTAAAAATGAAAATATTTAATAGTGACTTTATAAACTATTTTATTTTTTTTGTTTTAATGGCAACCCTTTACCAACATGCATTCCTTATATTATTATAAGTGTGATGTGTTTAAAGGAGGAGAAAGGGGGAATCTGAGTTAGTCTTATGATTAACAAGTCAATGTGATGTGTTTCTTAGACTAAGTCTTAGAGATTATATTTTCAAAGACTTAGTAACATCATTTAAGGTCAAATTTAAGGCTTTTGAGTCATTCCAGGACTGTGGGTCGAATTTTGACTTTGTCCTAGCTTTTTTAGGCCATGTGTTGACGTTTTGAGTCTTTTAAGGGCAGTCAAAGGTGAGTAAAAGGTTCTGTTATGACTTAGTACAGTTGTTAAGTAGTGAGTCATCTTTTGATAAGTTTTGACTCCCTTATTATAGCCTGGTTTTCTGATTTCGACTAGGAGTTTTGGTATTTAGTTTCCTGAAACAGTAATACCAAAAGATGGATGGATGCAGTTCTGAAGGGAAATAGACTATTGTGACGTCTTATTGTCCTTTGTATACTCATTTTTCTGAGTTGTATCTCTGAAGTTGATGTTTTGACCTTTGAAGGCATAATACAATTAGCTGGATCTACTTTGGGACTCATTTTTGTGTGCAATACTGGTGATTTGATGTTAATTTTCTGTGTATCAAGAACCTCTAAAGTTTATGTCTCATTTTCGCACCTATATGTGTTAGTAAAACCTCTATGCATAGGTCATAAGTTGTGCATTTTGATGAAAATATATTGATTATGGTCTATATCTTTTTGATATTATTCATTAAAGCCCTCTTCTGAAACACTTTTATGCAAAGATTTTCATCAAAGTTTTATTTTTCAATTGTATGTCACATCATTGTGTTGTTAAACATCAAATCCTTCGTTATTGTCTTTGGTGTATCACCTTTCTGGTTTAAATAGTTTTCATTTTCATACTTTCTCTCCTTTTCCTTCATAATTTCATAGTATAGGTGAAATATCATAACATTATACAGGAACCGGCCTAGAATTCAGAGGTTTAGTCACTTGCATAGTTTACCCACAAACTCGTGATTGTTCCAATGTTTCACTAGAATTTCTATGTATTTAGGTGCTTATTTTGAGGGTGCAAATTCTAGTGACAACAGGGCCAAAGTGGAACTTTGATTTTTTATATTTACAACTGAAAATATGAAGCTATATATGACTCAACAAGATAAGACACAAGACCTCTCAAGGATCTAATTAATTACAAGTGCCAAAATAGGCCAAAAATGACCAAATGCTGAAAGTACTATGTCTACTCAAAATTACTCCAAACTGATACAAGATCTGGAAAGTAGACAAAAAATTATGCACTTCCCAAAAAAATAGCACCTGAATATGTGTCCATATGAGCCCGAATGAAGCCTCTGAAGTTGTAAAAATCGGGATTGGCAATTTTTAGAAAAATTCAAAAATAGAGATCACAAACAACCTGCACCAACCTCCTTTCAATCTACCAAATCACTCACTATGGATGTGGCAACAATGTGGAGTTCCTTGCTGATTCAGTTGTGGTGAAAAATCTAAAGGATGATTCTATGGTGGCAATTGGAAAGGCTAATCATGATAAAAGACTTTATTCTTTTTCTTATTTTTTGCCTAAGTCCACTTCCCTTGCCTGGTTGACCCATTCAAATTCACAATGTAAACTATTGCATGAGAGGTTTGGACATCTCAATTACCGCTACCTTCAACAACTTAACAACAAGGATATGGTCATAGATCTACCTCAAGTCAAGTATTTAGAGGGTGTATGTATAGGTTGTGAAGCAGGCAAGCATCTCGAAGAGAAGTTTGACAAGGGGAAGTCTTGGAGAGCTATTGTTATTCTTGAATTGGTTCATAGTGATGTAGCTGGCTCATTTCCAGTGCCATCATTTGGAAAGGCTCGCTATGTTCTCACCTTCATTGATGACTTTTCATGCTACCCTTGGGTCTTCTTTCTTGCTCATAAGAGTGAAGTGTTTGATAAGTTTATCACCTTCAAAGCTCAAGTTGAGAAGCAATCTGGGAAAGCCATCAAGATTCTTCTAACAGATAATGGAAGAGAGTATGTGAACTCAAGGCTTATAGACTTTTGTACTCATGAGGGTATTGATCTTTAACATTCAGTTGTATACACTCCATAACAAAATGGTGTTGCTGAAAGGAAGAATAGAACCCTTAAGGAAATGACCACTTGTATGCTACAACATAAGTCTCTACATCATGTTTTTTGGGCAAAAGCTATGTGTTGTGCCAATTACATCCAAAACAGAAGTCCCCATAAGGCCTTGGATGGAATTACACCTTTTGAGGCTTGGTGTGGAAGAAAACCAAGTGTAAAACACTTTAAAGTTTTTGGTTGTCCAGCATGGGCAAGGATACCTCCACAAAAATGGAAAGCATTGGAACCTCAAAGTAAACCTTGTATATTTGTTGGATATCCTGCCCACCTTAAGGCATACAAACTCATGGATACAGAGACACGTGAAATTTTCTTTGAGAGGAGTGTTCACTTTGAAGAGACTTGTCCAAGTTTGGCTCCTTCAACTCCTCCTTCCTCCTTCGTGGAAAGTTATGATAGTGACTTGGAAGTTGATATTCCTTCAACTTTTACTTGCAGGACACCAACTTCGCAGGGTCTACAAACAGTTGAGGATATTCCTTCTTCTTCTTCCACTAGACTTTGTTGGGCACAACAAACACTTGATTCAGCAGGTTCATTGGTGGGGAATCCTTCAGATACTAGGAGGACAAGGGCACAACAAAAATCATTTCCACATGCATATATTGCCATTGCTTCTGATCCATAGTCATTTAAGGAAGCATTAGGGGTTCCTGCATGGGACAAGGCCATGGAGAAAGAATATAACTCTTTAATGAAAAACAACACTTGGGACTTAGTTCCTCTTCCTAAGGGAAGAAAGTTGGTTCGGTGTAAGTGGATCTATCGGACCAAGTTTGTAGCAGATGGAAGTGTGGATAAATACAAGGCTAGACTTGTTGCTAAAGGTTTCTCATAGGTTCCTGGTATTGACTACACCGAGACCTTTGCACCAATAGCTAAGATGAACTCCATTTGTTTGACACTAGCTATTGCTGCAGCTCATGGTTGGGTTGTACATCAGATGGATGTGAAGAGTGCTTTCCTCAATGTGGATCTTCTTGAAGAGATCTATATGGAGCAACCTCAGGGATTCATACAAGATTTTACTATGGTTGTTTGTTGAGTAAGTCTATCTATGGCCTTAAGCAGGCTCCTAGGGCTTGGTATGCCAAGATGGATTCCTTCCTACAAGATTCACCAAGTGTCATTCAGATTTAAATGTCTACATTCTTCAGAGGGATGACTTACACTAGATACTCCTGCTTTATGTAGATGACGTGATCATTACAGGAAGTACTTCATCCGTCATTGCCAGTGTCAAGACTTCTTTGTAGGACATATTTGCTATGACAAACTTGGGTTTACTTCATTATTTTCTTGGTATTGAGATCACACAGTCTTCAGTTGGGATCACACTTTCTCAACCCAAGTATGCTCTTGATTTACTTTCTCGCTTTCGCATGAGCGATTGTAAGCTTGCACCTACTCCCTTTTTTTTAGGTGTTAAGTTAGAGGCCAAATGTTTCTCCACTTGTTGATGCTACATTGTATAGATGGTTGGGAATCTCATTTACTTGACACATACACTGTCATGTCCCTTTTTTGGAGGTAATTTGATTTAATTAATTTAATTAATTAAGTTGTCCAAAATAATGAATATTTTATGAGGATGATTAATTAATTATTTTAATTAAATAAATAAGTGGTATTAAGTTAATTATTTATAAAGTTATCAAATAAACAAATATTAAAAGGTAACTTTATATTTAATTAATTTAATAAAGTGAATTGAATTATAAAAGATTTTATAAAGTCACTTAATAAATTAATTAATGTTCTAGAAGTTTTTGGAGAAAGTGGAGGAAAAAGAATAAATAGGCATCTTGGGCTTCATTCTCACCAGGCAGATTTGTTGTTGTTGATGTGCATTGTGGAGCCTAGTGTTTCTGCAGTAGTCACAACTGGCCATTGAGAACGAAAACTCTCAATTGGTATGCAATTTTGAGGGTGTGAAATATCACTTGAATTATTGCAGCTAGGAGGAAGATACTTCAGTCTTCTATTTGTGCTACATTGAGAAAAAATATTTGAGTACAAAAAGCAGTCCGAAAAAGCAATCCGAAAAAGCAGTCCGAAAAAGCAGTCTGAAAAAAGCAGTCCAAAAAAGTAATCCGAAAAAAAGCAATCCGAAAAAGCAAATTCGAAAAAGCAAAGAAAATTAATGCAGCCATCTACAATCAAGTTCCTTTGGATATTCCATGCATTTTTTCTTATCATTTAGATGCCTATTAGAAGGTATGGCTGTAGGTGAAAGTTTGTAACAAATTTAAGCATTATTATTAGTTTGCATGCCAATTGTTTGACAAAATGTCAATTGGCTGTAGGTTCTCTTTTTGGCATAAATAATGTTATAATTTTGCATACCAAGTGTTTGTGTTAATACCACTTGGCCTATAAGTGCATTAACGCCATCATAGGTTGCATCCAAAGTGTTTGTCATAATTACTATTTGTTGTGACAGAATATTGCAAGTAGTTTTAAGTTATATATATGCATTGAATATTGTCAAAATAAGTTGCACATTCATGTTAGGTCATTGTGTAGTCAATTTTGAGTCTTCTTGCAAAAGATTCTCATTGATGCAAATTGAAGAAGAGTCATTAAAGCAAACTGAAATACTATATCAGTCATATGACCCTTGCATGTGAGTTGTTTGACAAAATTTCTTGAGCCTTCAATCAGAAGTTTTCAATCAGATTTGAGCAGGGTCATTACAGTGGTATTAGAGCTATTGACCTGCCATCCTATTGGGTAGATTGGACATTGAATCAGTTAGTTAATCATGTTTACTTCAAGTACCCAGAAGCAGTGGGACAAGGATATGAAGAAGCTCAAACAAAATTTGAAAAGGTTGGATGAAAGTCAGAAAAGGATGAATGAATTGATGGCTTCCATTTTTAAGAGGACTACATCACAGAACGAGGAGGAGGAACAAGAGGTCTCTACAAGTGAGGTATCTAGAAACCTCTACAAGGAGTTTGCAGCAGTTGGTGACCAACATATAGCCGAATCTAGGGAGGACAAAAATCAGACCAGCTTGGAGTAAGATGTTGGGCACACAATACTTCAGGAAGACTTCAAGGATGAAGCTGGAGATACTCCGCATGGTTTACACAGTTTGAGGAACCAGTTAAAGATGAATGAGGATGAGGTAGAGTCTGAGTGGCAAGAGTTTGTTTCAGCCAGGGCTATCTTGTCCGTTGAGGGAGTTACTTTTTCAGTGACCCCTGATGATATTTGTCAAGATCTGGACTCTCAGTTAGTTGTAGAGGACGAGGGAGCTAGAGATTGTGATGATGAGATAGTTTCAGCAGCAGCTTCTTCGGAGTTAGATGAGGATGAGTCCGATGCTTGCGTTCAGGGTGTGGAGGTGTACTCAGATGTAAGTACACTGAGCGTTGGTGATCTTGAGGGGAGTTCATTTGGTTCAGCTTTCTCTCATAGTGTGGACAGCGTATTCGAGACGGTTCATAGGAGGCCCGTAGTGCAGAGTCACCATGTGACCAGCCAGTTGAGAGTTGGCGAGAGAGATATCACTACTGCTCTTGAGCATTTTGATACCGCTCTTCAGTTGTTGGCCGTTACTGGTTGGGGTGCTTCTATAACAGATGAGTCCAGCGGTGGTTACTTTTCTTTGGCAGAGATTCATGCCTTGTGTGAAGCTGTTAGAGTTTTGAGATAGGATTACTTACAATTGGTAGCCGACCGTGATCACCTGGTTAAGTGGGGGAGTATAGCCTATGAGGCACTCTTGGATCGTGAGGAGGTGAGTGAGCTTACCCAGGAGCTCATAGCGACTACTGAGGCTTTGGAGGACACACAGCGAGATCTACAGGAGTCGCAGTTTCAGTTAAAGGAGGTGACCGTGGAGTTGGAGCATGTGGTCTAAACCAGCTCCAGACCCAATTCATTTGTATATTGAGGTGGTTGGTGGTGAGTACACCCCTGCAGTTGTTACTGAGGAACATGTTGTTGGGGCTGACACACATGTTTAGGATTTGGAAGTACTTGGTCCTAATGAGTTTGGGATACCAGTGGAGTCGAGTCTCCAGATTGATTCTTCTCACACAGATGACAGTGTGGTATAGTTGGTCGTGCCACCTTTATAGAGGGATCAATTGTGGTGTGCAGGGGAGTATGTTGATGCTTCCTCGTATAATTTTTACTGCACTGAACCGTTCATGGAGTATTTGTTGGATAGTGCACGTGTTCGTCTAGACTCGCATAAAGTGTCAGAAGGTGTTCTCATCTGAGGTACTAGTGTTATTCGCAGATTGGTTGGGGAGATTATAGTGATCCTTTCTACTATGCTACCTCACAGGGATTTTGAGGTGGGGTTTGTTGAGCGGATTGCACAGGGTCCTATCCAGCCTACAGCCACTCGGAGTCAGAGATTGGAGCCATTTGTTGATTCCTAGTTCAGTGATGGTGAGCCAGTAGCAGAGTTTGGGTGTTCCTACCGGCATTATACGGTGGGGTACGCTCATCATTTTTCTTTTGACCTAGAGATAAAAGATTTGATTTCACGTAGGTGTAGATCGGCTCTAGTTTCTTACCATCCATTATGGGATGGTAGAATTGGTAGTTGCAAGTTACATAGTCTACAGTATCGACACACCCAGGATAGTTTATCAGAGATTGGATTTGGTGGCAGTGACTCAGGGACCTATGGTTGTTGTCATATCCACAGTGCAGTTGGGTGCGAGTGTCAATTAGACAGGGATTTGAGTTTTGATAGAGTCGATGTTTCAGTTGGTTTGAGTTCTGTAGAGTGGTTTCTTCTATCGGCATCTATAGTTGGTCTTCAGATGATTTTGTTAGTGATGTCAGTTGTTTGGGTGTTGAGTGCAGTTTCTCAGTTACTGATTTTTGTACTGTTGATGTTGATGATTTCTTCACGGGAGTATGGTGAGGATTGGGATATTACACAAGTTTTCACTTGGGATCCAGGTGGAGGAGAATGGTACTTGTTGCTGAGATTGCTTGGGGACAAGCAATTTCACGAGGGGCGGACTGTCATGTCCCTTTTTTGGAGGTAATTTGATTTAATTAATTAAATTAATTAAGTTGTCCAAAATAATGAATATTTTATGAGGATGACCAATTAATTATTTTAATTAAATAAACAAGTGGTATTAAGTTAATTATTTATAAAGTTATCAAATAAACAAATATTAAAAGGTAACTTTATATTTAATTAATTTAATAAAGTGACTTGAATTATAAAATATTTTATAAAGTCACTTAATAAATAAATTAATGTTCTAGAAGTTTTTGGAGAAAGTGGAGAAACAAGAATAAATAGGCATCCTGGGCTTCATTCTCACCAGGTAGATTTGTTGTTGTTGATGTTGATGTTTGTTGATGTGCATTGTGGAGCCTAGGGCTTCTGCAGTAGTCACAACTGGCCATTGAGAATGAGAACTCTCAAGGGTGTGAAATATCACTTGAATTATTGCAGCTGGGAGGAAGATACTTTAGTCTTCTATTTGTGCTACATTGAGAAAAAATGTTTGAATACAAAAAGCAATCCGAAAAAGCAATCCGAAAAAGCAGTCCGAAAAAGCAGTCCGAAAAAAGCAGTCCGAAAAAGCAATCCGAAAAAAAGCAATCCGAAAAAGCAAATTCAAAAAAGCAAAGAAAATTATTACAGCCATCTACAATCAGGTTCCTTTGGATATTCCATGTATTTTTTCTTATCATTTAGATGCCTATTAGAAGGTATGGCTGTAGGTGAAAGTTTGTAACAAATTTAAGCATTATTCTTGCAGATGTAAGCCAAGAGTCTTGGCCATTTCATACTAGCATTGTAGTTGACATTTTATGTGCAATAAAGGGGACATAAGTTGCAGGTCTGATATAGTTGTAATTGAATATGTGTTTATCATTCATGATCAGCTTATTAGTTTGCATGCCAATTGTATGACAAAATGTCAATTGGCTGTAGGTTCTCTTTTTGGCATAAATAATGTTATAATTTTGCATACCAAGTGTTTGTGTTAATACCACTTGGCCTATAAGTGCATTAACGCCATCATAGGTTGCATCCAAAGTGTTTGTCATAATTACTATTTGTTGTGACAGCATATTGCAAGTAGTTTTAAGTTATATATATGCATTGGATATTGTCAAAATAAGTTGCACATTCATGTTAGGTCATTGTGTAGTCAATTTTGAGTCTTCTTGCAAAAGATTCTCATTGATGCAAATTGAAGAAGAGTCATTAAAGCAAACTGAAATACTATATCAATCATATGACCCTTGCATGTGAGTTGTTTGACAAAATTTCGTGAGCCTTCAATCAGAAGTTTTCAATCAGATTTGAGCAGGGTCATTACATACACGCCCTGACATAACTTTTGCAGTTGGCATGGTTTCTCACTTCATGTAAGAGCCACATGAGCTTCATTGGAAGGCTGCCAAACGCATCTTGCACTACATACGAGGTACACATATGCATGGGATACACTGTGCAGCAGGTACTGGACTTCAGTTGGTTGGATACATAGACTCAGATTATGCAGGAGATCTTGATTCTCGCAAGTCTACTTCAAGTTACATGTTTCATCTTGGTTCCGGCCCCATTTGTTGGCAGAGTAAGAAGCAAAATACTATTGCTCTTTCTTCGGCTATGGCTAAGTATTGAGGGATTGTTACTGCAGCTACAGGGGTTGTATGGCTATGACATATCCTGAAAGAGTTTGGGTTCAACTTTCCACAGTCTACAATCATTCATTGTGATAATTAGAGTGCTATTGATATCTCAAAACATCCAGTTCAACATCAGCGGACCAAACACATTGAGGTTTATATGCACTACATCAGAGAGTTGATACATGAGCAGGTCATTGAGTTGAGGTATTGTCCTACAGTAGAGCAGGTTGCAGACATCTTCACCAAACCCTTTACTGAGGTCAAGTATATCCATTTGCAAGATCTCTTGGGGGTGCGTGATATTTTAGTAAGGGGAGTCACTTCACTTCTCTCTTCTTTCTTATGGGAGGGATCTTTTCCTTACATGAGGTCTTCTTCTCTCTCATTTTCTTTTGTTGTACTTATCTCTCTTTTTGGAGAGGGGTTTTTCCCATATGGTTTTCCCTCTTTCTCCGCTTTATGAGAGATTGCATTGCATATCATTTGCACTTGCATATTGTATATGGGTACTTAACATGGCCTAGTAGCCAGGACCCATCTTGCATCATTATCTAGCTTTTGTGATCTTGAGTACATTTCCCTAATTTGCACTTAAGGGGGGGTGTTGGTGTAAATAAGTATTTACTATTTACACTTTACCTAAGTTTACTTAGGATAATGCATTTTTATATGAGTTGTCATGTAGATATTTAAGAGTTTGCATATTCATATGAGTTGTCATGTAGACAACACAGTTATTTGCACTCCAATTGAGCACATGTTGTCTACTACCATCTCTTTATGAGATACACCTTTGTATCCTTATCCTCTCATTGTTGCACCTACATTCATGCACAATGGAGGATAATCTACTCTTGGTGGACATATGCTTAGTTGTGATGATTATCTCTTTGCTGACTCCTAGTCATTCTAGTTGCCTTTATATACAAGGATCTTCTATGATGTATTCATCCAATCATCTGATATCTATTCTTATTTGATCATCATTTGTCTCTCTTGTGCTATCTACTGAGCTTCTTGATCTTGGTGTTGAATTATTTCCTTAGGAAAATTCTTACACACCTTTTCAAATCCAAAACTAGCGTAATTAGCCAACGCTTTAAGGATGGCTGTGATCATTTCATTCCAATATGACGATCTTACCAAGTTGCAAGGAAGACCATTGGCATAACGGCAAAGTGTAATTGCTCTCTTGCCTCCATTTTAAATGCGTGATCTAACGGGCACGTTTTGCGGGTAATAACTTCTACATCTTCATCTTCCTCTCCTGGTTTAGGTACTTGCAAGAATGGATGTTTGGAGGATACAACATGATTAGTGGGGCAATTTCATTTTTCTCTTCCTGGATGAAGGTTGATAAAAACTTGTTTCTGATTTGTTAACTAAAAGATCTGTAGTGCCTTGTTCTTTTATAAATCTTGCTAATTGTGCATCGCTCATTGTTTCTCCATCTTTGCTTCCTTTGCACAATCTTGTTCCTTTACCACTATGGCCCATACAATGAGCTTTGAGCCAAGAATATGAGTTGAATGGTTTACTATGACATACATTACATTTCAAATGTATGACCCACCTCCTGAAACCTGTAGTAATCTTGTGGTATGTCTCTATTATGGAGATGCTACATCAATTTTGAAGTTATCACTTTGTTCACCTTGCCCTGCCGTTGAACTTTAACTACCAGTAGTGGTCATTGTTGCACAATACAAACTATGGATCTAATAAGCAAATAAAATAAAATAAAATAAAATATATCAAGCATACAAGTGCAAAAATATGATCTACAAAAATATTAAAAGAGATAGCTAAACTTGTTTCATCATTTCTTAAAAAAAAAATTGGAAAAAAACTTGTAAAAACTTGGAAAAATCATCTCAAACAAAATCAGTAGATCTCATGAACGGGATCAAATGCTTATCTTACACCCATAGAAATCCTTTGTAGAAGCTATGTGACACCCTACGAATGATCCTTTTCAAAAATAACGACCTTGCTTTCAAAATGCCAAAATGAAGACCAAATGAGAAGAGAGTCCAACTGCAAACAAAATGAGAAGAATGAACAATGAATGGCCTCTTTTAGGGTTGATTTAGGGTTTAAGAGGAAAATGGAGTGAAAAAAAAGAATTAAACACATGCAAAATAGTCACTTAAGTGACTTTGGATGTCTTAAAGGTCTTTATATGCGCGGGAGCTATCTGGATGCGCCTAGATGCTCTCAAGGTGCGCCCAGGAAGCGCATCCTGGGACTGTGGATGCTCTTTGGATGCTCTTCAGTGAATCCCGGGAGCACCTGTAATCCCAAGATGCACTTCCTAGGTGCACTCATGCATAACTCGATGCATCCGTGCATCCACGCGCACCAATATTTGCATTCGGCAAAAAACAGAGTGAATCAGTATCTTAGGTATTTACCCTAGAGATACCCATGTGTTGGAGAAAAGTCAAGTAAAATGTGAGCAAGTCACTTGTAATCCAAAACTTCAACATACTAAATTTCAGTGATTTTAATTCCCTTTTGCTCTCTTATGAATCAAACTAACATACAACAACAAAATTGACCATGAAGAGCTATGGATTTCCAATTCTCTACACAAATGCTATTTATGTTCTCTATAATCTCAAATGCATATTTATTATGCATTGACAATGACGTGTTGTAATGACCCTTTCTTAGTAATCACATGAAGAGCTCAACTATCCTCGCTTTCTCATCCCGATAGGCTAATTGGATGTCAAAAGGGGTGCTTAGTTGGTCACATTTATTTTTGGAGAATTGGAGAAATATTATTTAATGGGCATAATATTATTATAGTTATTGTATATCATAAAACGACATTATAATAGTAAAAGTAACCTTATCAAAGGCAAGTGAGTTTCATCCTACATTGTTTATTGGATGTCATGTCCCCTCTCTAGTTTGACTAGCAGAGTCATGAGAGTTGGCCTATTATTGGAGTTTCGTAAGCTAGCAGTGGTGGATAGAGACTCATACTGGATACTCAGTGACCAAAGTTGGTTCTACAGTTAGTTTGAGAGCCAGTCAGGGCAGTTCCTTAATTTTAGGGATTTTCCTAAAATTTAGGAGGTTGTGGCAGTGATTAGATTTGAGGCTCCTCGGGACCAGTATACGGTTTCAGTTTCTAGGTGATAGGGCATATTCCCTAGTTTTTAGGAGCATCCCTAGTTTTCAAGGATGGGACTGCCAGTTGACCCACATTGTTTGGCATCAGTTACAGTCAGGTGACCGGACCCGTTCATTGATTATTTGGTTGGTTTGGCTTTCCAGTTGAATAAAAGGAAATATTTTTAATATTTCCTAAGTTTGCGTTTAAATAAATTAAAATAAAGCTATTTATATCATAGTTTAAAAACTCGGTATCGGCAATATCTCGGCCGACCCAAAAATTTTGAAAAACTCGGAATCGGCAAAAACTCAGCTAAAAATTTAGCAATAAATCGGCACTTTTATCGAACTTTTGAAAATATAAAATTTCTTAAAATATGCTTTAAAATGCATACATACACCAAATTTGTAGAATATATAATAATTTGAAAATTGAGATACCCACCATATATCATTCAAAGTTTAAGTTAAACAGTAATTTATACTTATAGCAAGAGGAACTTAGTAGATTAATCATTAACAATTTAACATACTACTAGAATCGTATACCAAAAAACAAGTAGAACATCTGAATATAAATAAGTTCGATACATAAAGTCAAAACTCTACGAAACTACTACTTCTGAATACATATTAAGTTCAAGTCTCGGTATGAATGAAAACTAAAAGTAGCAATCATAAATTGCGTCTACGAGTAAAACTCAAAAGAGATCCTTCCTGCTGGGTGGGTGTTGTTAAAGTAGTTGCTGTGGCAACATCCTCAACAGGTGCCCTAATAGGTCCCTCACGCTGGATAGAAGCCTCTGATGGATGACCAAGCTCATGTTCCTCCTCACTTGCTGCCACATTTGCATCCCACTCATCTACTTCTCTCTCAAACTCAGCTAGCTGCTCATCTGTCAGTAAAGGTTCACCAACATCTGCATCCTCACCATCAAGAGGAGCAATCCAATCAGCTGAGTATGAATCAATGTCATCCAAGTCTAGTGCTTCATATGAAGCTTGCCCTTTCACCTTCTTCTCATGCAAGAGAAGGTTGTACTTCACATAAACCAAATCATTCAGGCACTTTTGAGTCAACCTATTATGTTTCTTTGTGTGAATGTTTTGAAAAGTACTCCAAATTCTCTCGCAGCCAGAAGCACTACAAGGCTGTGATAAAATTTGGATGGCAAGCTTTTGAAGATTAGGCGTTGTGGCACCATAATCTTCGCACCATAGATCTGCAAGGATTAAAAAATTAAAAAACCATTTATGATGTTGTAAAACTTCCAAAAAACTTCACGAGAGAAATGAACGGTATGATAAAACTAAACACATTCATTTTCACCTAGTTGCAAGGTGTATCTCCTACGTTTGCAATCAGGAGAAGAAAACAATGGCCCCTCTTCCCTCTTGTATCTTTGCAACTCATCAAGTATGAGGTCTCGGAGGTTCGTATCAGCAACCAATCTTCGAATACATGTGTCCAAGTCA
Source organism: Cupressus sempervirens (assembly GCA_028749045.1). Classification (NCBI taxonomy): domain Eukaryota; kingdom Viridiplantae; phylum Streptophyta; class Pinopsida; order Cupressales; family Cupressaceae; genus Cupressus; species Cupressus sempervirens. The sequence continues at coordinate 286,362,543 of CM053783.1, read as the reverse complement.
ATTTGAACCTGTGCATCTTCTTTAAAAGTGTTGGAAAAATAGTACTTGGGGTTCAAGAAGTAGGCAGCTACATGAATGTGTTGGTGGAGTTGTCGGTTCCACCTACGATCAATAATGTTCCATATGGGTCTATATTTGGTCTCATTTGACCTATAAAGTGTTGAATGGCCTCTTTTGCACTATCCATGGCCTCATATAGAAAACCCATGGGGTTTTTATCCCCAGCCACAATTCGTAGAACCTTCACCAACGGTTTTGATACCTAGACATAATAAAACATACAAAAATCAGCCAAGGACAATATTTCAAAATTGAATATTAAATCATCAATGAATACTTGTAAACTTACTTTGAGGGTCTCTTCCATCAGCTTTTGAAAGTTACTATCAAACACAATCCTTGCAATCTTCTCTACTTCAGGCTTCCTGGCATAAGGACTCTAACCATTTCTTACGCCTGAGCTCTAGCAATGTCTCAGATATGCTTTGCAAGTTTAGAAAATTAGTAGCAAAGCATGTGACCCCTGCCCTTACAAGATCCTTACCACTAGTGTGCTCTCTCATAAGGCTCAAGATGTACTTAGCAATATTCCTTCCATCTTCAACCACCTTCTCCACCTAGCTTAGTTTCCCTAGATCCTCAAGAAGCAAGTCAAGACAATGGGCAGTACAAGGGCTCCAAAATAATGTGGGATGTCTCTCCATGAGAAGTCTACTGGCAACCACATATGCAGCTGCATTATCAGTCACAATTTGGATGACATTAGCAACTCCCACATCTATTACCACCTCATCCAACATGTTACACAAATTTTCTGCATTTTTTACTTGATCAGAGGCATCAACTGATTTTAGAAATACCAGCTGCCCCCCTGAAGCAACTAGAAAGTTGATGAGTGTCTTGTTCCTGCCATCTGTCCACCCATCAGATATAATAGTGCAACCTTTTTGATCCCAAACTGTTCTTTGCTCTTCTACAAGCTGATGAATATTTCTTACCTCATCCTATAACAATGGCCCACTCACCTCATAGGGAGTTGGGGACTTGAACCCCTTACCAGATAAAGAAATGGAAGTTAGCACTTGATCCCAATACGGATTGAATAAAGAATTGAAGGGAATATCATTGTGGACCCAAAATCTTGTAATTGCCACCCTTGTCTTCTCATGCATCTCTTTGTTCTACGCAGTGCCTAGCAAGCCGGGTTGAGCACCAGGAGTGTTACGTGGAATCCAAAAGTCTGCTAGAGACCCACTCGTACTTCCCGATCCTCGTATTTGAGGCCCAATAGAAGAATCCTCTCCACCTGTTTCTGATCTTGTAGAACTAAAAGTCCCCATCGGGGCTGCCATAGCCTCAAATGTCCTCTTTTTTTCTGCCTTACTTTGTGCATATTTTTGTAGGCTTGTCAAAGCCTCTCTTGTAGCCTCTTCCGGACATTTGTCACACGCTATAATATCATTGCATGGAATCTTCGCAAGATGGTATTTCAATCGGCTTATCCCTGAAGCCATTTTCTTATGGCAATGGATACATTCGACATGTCCACTAATTACCCTCGGGATCCCATGCTTCCATAAAGGATCCTTAGCTCTGCCACCACTAGTCATCTTGTTTCTATAGGTATGTCATTGACACTCGAAGTCTGCACTCTGCAAGTATAAGAATGAACAATCAAATATAAACTAAGATTGATATCAAACATAATTTGCAACAATATGAATATATAGAATTTAATGATTTGTAATCCAACTTTTACCAAAAGGAGGGTGAGATCTACTATCCAACTGTTCGGGTTTAAAATAAACTGGAATTAGTCTATAAGAAAAATAGAATAGAATGAGTATCCAACTGTTATTTACTAATATTAAAAATTTAAAACTATTCAACTGTTATTTACCTTGCTGATAATTAAGGGACATTTATATTAACATTAATAGTTCTTTCCAATTTTGTTATACTGTTGTTATTTACTGATATTAAATTCAAAACTATCCTAAGTTCCTAACTGTGTTTAAAATTGAAATCATACTAAATTACCAATAGTAATTTACTAATTAGTATTACTGTATTATTGTTAGTTTGTTACATTATAAATAATAATAATATATAGTTTTATTATTTATACACAATATATATAGTTTTATATAGTTATATTAATATCTATAGTTTTATATAACAAGTTACAATATGAATATATATTAATTTTTAAAAAAAGATTAAAAAATATTTCACATACCACCAAGAGTTCTACAAGAAAAGTCGAATGCCAAGAGTAGGAGGTCGAATGCAACTATACAGTTGAACACTGCCGTCCAAACATCATTACGCACAACCAGACTGCTGGAGGAGGTCGTGGCCACCTGCACCTCGCTCACTTGTCCAAAATGAACTTGTTCACCTGTATAAAGTTTAAAAGTTGTCGCTACCGCTGGAGGAGGTCATGGCCACGTCGCTGGAGGAAGAAGTCACTTTCACGTGCATATCAAACACGGTTGGGAGTGAAGGTATCAAATGTTGTAAACCTAAATTTTTTACCTAAATTCCCGACAACCAGTCAACGTTGTTTTCAACAGTTTTTTTGCCAAATTTAGGGTTTATTAGGCGATTTTTTCCATATATATTGCCGCGGATTTTTGATATTTAATGCTACTGATATATTCAGCAATATATTCGGCTGCTGTAAACTCCCACGTTATACCACGGTTTTGGTGATATAACGCCGATTTTTTAAACTATGATTTATATAGCTAATTGGAGTAATAAGGGGATTTTGGCTTCATCTAGTTAGGCAGGCCTATGTGTTATAGCTCGTTGGAAGGGTCTTGAATTATTATAACTTATTTTCATCATCCAGAAACCTTCAGGCAACTAGAGTTATGTTATTTGAGGAAAGTGTTGTTTTTCCTATACATAAAGGCCTTTTAATTGAGAAGATGCCATTTTATAATAAAGGGAAAGGCATATTCTCTTTTTAGGGTTCGATTGACTTTGAGAGGGACATAAAAGGAGATGTTGGCTCATTCTTTCATTATCTTTTACATGTTCATTCTTGGTATTTGGGATTTTTCTCTAAGGAGCGATTCTAGAGGACTGGGATGCAAACCCTAAAGCCTAGCTATTGGGACACAAAACCCAATAGATGGTTTCAGCAGCATTCTACAGTATTGTTTCAGCAATTGACAAAGATTGTTAAGTTCAGCGTTTGGGAGTGCTTGTGCATTGCACGTTGAGGGTCTTGTTTGGCACGTTGGGATCTTCCTGCTGCCTTGGTGTGACTATAGCAGTTGTACGACTCCCTTCAGCTGGAATGTGATTTGTTGGTTGGCTTACGTCAGCCATCTCTACCCTTTGGGTGTGTGGCTAGTTCATTGTTGCAGCTGACATCTTCATTCCTTATTTGTAAACACCTTTGCTAGCATACTGATTACATATCTTGCCTGGTACGATTTGTAGCTATTCTGGTTGACTAAATATTATATTATTTGCTGCTGTTGTTAATTATTGTTTTACTTATATCTGAAAAATACAAAAAAAGAAGAAACAATCTTTCTGCAACTTTTGTCTCATTCTCTAAGACCACAAGGAAAGCACAGGAAAATGTATTATTTAATTAAAATCTACAGAAGTTCAGTGAAAGGATCCTTTTGGGATCTTTCAGTGGTATCAGAGCTTGAATCTTGCCAGCCTGCAGGGTTTTAGTGAAATTATCACAACAGGTTATAAAAAAGGTTTTGATAATTCATTTCAGCATTTGACATCTATTTTTATCTATCTTCTATGCATCCCTGTCGAGAAATACACAGGTTTTACGAGCGCAGGAGAAACCAGTGGTGAGCAGAGACTGCCAGAGACACAAAGACACCAGTTATGGGTGAGGCATATGGTGTTGTTGGTGATGACAAGCCTACAGAGACAAAGGAGAGAGAATTCATGAGAACTCTGATTGTTTCGTCACCTAGGATAGTCTAGACACTAGACAGATTACAGAATATGCTGGAGTGGATGGAATTGGATAGGTGTGGAGGTAGACAAGAAAGGCAAGCAAGGAGCAAGTCGGTTTTCATTGCGGGAAGCCAACGTAGTCATCGATCCCATGTCTTAGCAGAGAGCTCCTATCATTCCCATAGGTAGGAACGTCTACATATTCTTGCTTTGGATAGACCATTATTGCTTCAGTTTGGGCAAGTTGTGCAACCGACATAGGTGGAGCCACTTGAGGTTGGATTCTAGGATTCAATCATGACAGC